>JAXQQM020068964.1:0-74872 GCA_034641835.2 Pinus albicaulis | reverse complement strand
ACTACAATTAAACTCTCTAATCATAAACAAAAACAACTTTAAATAAAATAAAACAATTATCATGCATCATTAAACAAAACTTTAAATAAAACTTGGATATGAAAATAAAAAAGCCAATACATAATAAAACATACCTAAAAGAAACATATAACCATATATTTAAATTTAAAATAAAAAATATATCATGAATTTTTAACAAAATGAAAAAATCCAATACATACTAACTGATACCTAAAAAAAACCTTGGGATTACTAACAGAAACCTAATATCATCCTTTTTTTTTACTCTACGGGCTTCTTTTTCATCATGATATGCTCCTCTGCCTCAGGTTTTAAAGCCTTTCTTTATTCTTGTCTTCATCTCAGAAATAGCTCGGCAGGCCATGTCAAAAGATTTTTAATATCAAATTGTGAGGGTTCGCCGTCCTGCCTTCGAGTAAGGAAGCGGTTAGGGTCTAACTCATATCTGTCTTTCAGGTATTCCACATCCAACCTTTCTGCCTCATCTTTGGTGAGCCCATCCTGTGATTTAATGAGTGCGCAATGGTGAGTGCAGTATTCAATTACCTGATATAAAATGATGCTAGGAACAACGCGAAGATTAATGGATCTCTCACATTCCCATTGCTCGTAATTGTCCATCAACTTGTTTACATCCTCGAATTTGCACCAAATATTTGAATAATAAAGTTATTTAAATTATGAAAATTAACACTTTTTATTAAAAATAAAAATAAAATTTAATATCAAATAAACACTTCAATTTTTCAATTCATAAAATACATACCATCAAACCAAATCATGATTTGAAAAATATAACATTATAAATACTCCCACAAACTTTTGAATTTTTATGATAATATGAAAATGAATAATAATCAACCTTAAACTATTACAACTTTATTGGTGAATAAATCACATTAATTACAAATGCTCTCATCTATGAAAACAACCATAAACTAAAACACACATACTCTAATAACAAATTAAAAACTCTCAAAAATTACTCATTAGGTGAAATAGCAATAAATAAAAAACTTGTACTATATACTAATATCTACCATAGTTTTTTTTCATTTTCTATCTGTCTTCAACAGTATTTCCTCTCTGTAGAATAGATTTTTAATTAAGTATTTGACATTGATAATCTTATTAGGTTATTTTTGTAATTTTTAAATTTTCAATGTAGAATGATGCACAATCATGAAATATAATTATGCTTATTTTTTATTTTTATATAATAGTATACATAGTGATAACATCATCCTCTTTTCGACCAAATTATGATAATACATTGATTTAAGGTGGCATGCATTATAGTTGAATAAGTTTTCTTAAGATAATTTTAGTGCATCAATAACCAAGAGATAAGATTACTCAAGTTTGTACACCGATTCATTTTTCAATTTCTAGCATTCTTGGATTTAATTATAGCTTCCCACAACCACACTCTATAGTATTCATAAATCTGAAACCTATGTTCTTGAGGAGAATATTCATGGGACTAAAATAACATAAACAATACAATAACCAGACTTTCTTCTCTGTGAAACAAATGAATCTATACCAAGGCTCCTTGGAAGAGATGAGTAGAAAGATACTTGTTATAATTAAGTTTTATTTCTAAACAATCCATTAAATATTTATATTCACACCCTAATAGATTTTCTTTTCTAATGAATGAATTTAGTTGTACAGTCACCCTAGTTATTCAAGAGATACTAACTTAAATCTCTAGATAAACTCTATTCCACAACAATTACACAAAAACTGGTTCCCATCAAAATTACAACACATATAAGTTGTATAGAGCTCCATTCATCACATATTACTTTCACATGATTTGAATTTGATACATGTAACTATATTTATCAACATTCCCAACTCATATATTTTTATTAACGGCTAAAAAAAGAGAATGAAGATATATCAAGAGTTTTCCCAATGAAAATCACATTTATGTCTAGTTTTACACTTTACAAATAAACAAATTGAAAAATAGTCAACAATCTCAGAAGATTGGAATGAGACATATTTAGTCCCCAACCTAGAACTTACTTCCTCGAGTTCACCCCCTTACCACACAACATAGAACTTATTTACTTAACTTGACCCAGAGTTGAGAATTTTATTGCTATCCATCAACTACCTATGTTAATGGCTACCCTTGGTTTTTAATACCTTTTTTCATGATAAGGTTTCCTTTAGCAACTTCCCTCCTTTTTGTAGAGCTACTTAATCCACTTTCCTAGGTTTTTCCATAAAATCATGCCTTTCTCTCCTACAGTGATTTTATGCTTTTATCCCATAAAAGCTCTCATTTTTCTCAGTCAACACTTTTATAGTTTCCCCCCTTCGCATATTTATCTAGCTAATCACATTCCTAACTGTCACATTCTCAAACATATAAATCACCTTTATTTTTTTATTCTTAAGTATTCAAATTTATAATAACATCCCGACAACCTAGGGATATTACAACCATGAATTAAAAATTAAAAATATGATTAAGCTTTCCTTGTTTACTTGATAGTGGAGGTCTCATACACAATTATAATCACCAATTTATTTTCTTTCATGCCTCCACCTTACTACTAGAATATTGTTATTGTTATTTTAATATAATTTTTTGAATTAAAATTTTTATTAGGGAAGATAATTCTTTTTTCAATCTTAATTATTATTTTATTTTTTGAAAGACAATTTAAATAATATTTTCTAAATTAATGATAATTAACTAATGGTATTTTCAATTTTGTGATTTTGTTTGATGGCCGGGTTTCAAAGTGTGTATCAAGAATTGTGCGATTGAAGAATGACCATAATGATAATGATTTACTCATTTAAATTTGTAAACATGCATTATAAGAACTAACTCATATCATTAATATCATAATGTGGATTTTTATAATATTGTATTTTTCAAATTGTGATTTATTTCATGATAAGTGTTTTACTTAATCAAGAATTGAAATTTTATTTTTATAAGCTAATTAATCATTGGAGTAAACAAAAGTATTATTTTGGGGATAAAATTTTCTTTGCAGTAGAAACAAACTTGCTGACAATTTTTCAATTCTTTTCCTTACAACTCGCAGGATGAGGATTCATTTTTATTTATCTCTAATTATATTTTTTATAATCCAACATGAATATTATAATTATTGTGAATATTTAACTCATGAATGTTAAAAAAATGAAAGTTTTAAACATTTCATTTGAAGAAAGGCTTCCATGTATTTTGTATGCGAAATAAAAACTAAAAGTAATGTTATGAAAAATAAAATCCAAAGTTTTTAACATCTATTTTGAATATTTTTTTAATTTTTTGCTTTATTTTGTAATGATTTTCTATTTAACCACCGACTCATTTAACACCCAAAAACCCTAACCCATTTAACTCAAATCCTAACACCATCAATCCTAACCCCTAACCCCTAAAACTTTAACCGCTACACCCGAACCCATAAGTCTTTAAACCCGTAACCCATTTAACTCGCTAAACTAACCCCTAACCCATTTAACCCCTTATACCACTAAACCCTAAACCCACTAACCCCTAAACTCATAAAACCTTAACACCTAACCCCTAAAACCCTAATTCCCAACCCCTACCATTTAACCCCTAAACTACCAAACTCTAACCCATTGAAAATCTAAACCCCGAGAATATAAACTCCCTAAACCCTAAGGTGGAGGCATGAAAGACAATAAATTGGTGTTCAATTGTGTATGAGACCTCCACTATTAAGTAAACAAAGAAAGCTTAATCATATTATTAAATTAATTAATCCTTGTAATATACCTGTTGTGGGGATGTTATTATAAATTTTAATACTTAGGAATAAATAAATAACAATGATTTATATGTTTCACAATGTGACACTTAGGAATGGGATGCTTGCCAAGATAAAGAATTAATCTCATGCTTGGATAATGATTTATGGTAATAATTCCGTAAAAAGAAATTCAAGATAATATTAATGGATGAGAGATAACATTCATTAATATCCTTAGCTATAAATATGCTATGAGGGAAACTATAACAAGGTCCCTCGATTTAAAATGAGCGCTTTGAGGAAAAAACATAAAAACACTCTAGGAAAGAAAGGCATGATTTTATGGAAAAACCTAGAAGGTGGATTAAGTAGCTCTGCCAAAAAGAGGGAGGTAGCTAAAGGAAACCATATCATGAAAAAGGTATTAAATACTAAGGGTAGGCACTAATAGAGGTAGTCAAGGATAGCAAGAAAATTTCAACTCTACGTTGTTGAGTAACGGTTCTAGGCTGGGTGGTAAGGTGAACCCGAGGAAGTCAGCTCTAGGTTGGGGAGTAAAGGTGTCTCATTCGTAACACTAATCTCATGAGATTGTTGACTATGTTTCTGTTTGTTTATTTTTAATGTGTAAAAATAGACATAAACGTGATTTTTATTGGAAAGACTCAATATATCTTCATCCACTTTTTTTTTTAAAGGATTTGATTAAAATTGAATAGGTGTAAGAAAATGAGTGTTTATCTCTTTGTTTATTAGATGTTGCACAATCAATTTTGCTGTAACTATGCCACTATAATGCATCCCACCTTAAATCAATGTATTATAATAATTTGATAGAAAAGAGGATGATATTAATACTATGTCTACTATTATATGTGTCTAAAAATAACCATAATTATATTTCATTAGTGTGTTTAATTCTACATTAAAAATTTACAAATTACAATATAACCAAATATGATTATCATGGTAAATACTTAGTATTAAAAAATAGATTTAGAGAGAGGAAATAATAGCATTAACATAGGAAATGACCAAAAACTATGGTAGATACCTAGTGATATTATGTAGAGGTATTAGATTCAAAACTAGTATCAACAAGAGTGCATGAAGTCAAAGTTAATGAAACCTATTATATTATATCATAATGAAAACCTATCGTGATATTCTGGTTGAATGGCGTCACCTAACTATTTAAGAGAGTTTAAGTATGACTTTTTTGGGTTATTTTTATATCGAGGTATGAGAATCATTATGTTTTTTGCCAAAGCCTTTAAATATGATTAAATTTTTTAAGTAGTACAACAATCTAATATTATTTCTCTTACATGCTCCTAGGTTAGGACCAAAGAATCATAGTTACTAAAACTCATGATTTTTTTCTCTAAATAACTAAAACACAATTGTGCTACTCTTAATATTCAACTTCCACTATTGTTAAGACAACTTCCTCTAATTCTTATTGTTCCTCCATGAGTAAGCTAGCTACTAGGTGAGCTGAACCATCATTAACAAGCTACTATGGTGTTACCTAATCGTATTTAAGAAGTGGTGGAGTTGGAAGCAATGCCAATCTTGTTTATGTACTACCATTCCCACTACTAGGTTCCCATCCTCCCCTAGTTCTGACACATTTGTTGGCCCTTATGATATGGTTTCCATTTAGTTCATTTGGTTATTTCTCATCCACAATCTAGTTCTACATTCCATCCAACCTGTCACTTTGTAATCACATATGTCTTGTAAACCCACTCAAGTGTTTTCATCATACCTCATTGAGGTTCCTTGACTACTACTCCTTATTGAGTTATATTATATCATCAACCTTTGGCTTCAGAACCATTCTCTAGGCAACTCACCTTTCCCATACGAATTCTCCCTATTATCATATCCCTTCTAATTTTGTGTTTCAGATGATCAAGTAATATTGTTTTTATGGGGATATGAATAATTTGGTATGACATAATAAGTTTCTTTAACTTTCACTTAGTGTGCACTCTGTTGATACTAGTTTTGAGTCTCTTTCCTACATAATATCACTAGCTATCTACCATAGTTTTTTTTCATTTTCTATCTGTCTTCAACAATATTTCCTCTCTGTAGAATAGATTTTTAATTAAGTATTTGACATTGATAATCTTATTAGGTTATTTTTGTAATTTTTAAATTTTCAATGTAGAATGATGCACAATCATGAAATATAATTATGATTATTTTTTATTTTTATATAATAGTAGACATAGTGATAACATCATCCTCTTTTCGACCAAATTATGATAATACATTGATTTAAGGTGGCATGCATTATAGTTGAATAAGTTTTCTTAAGATAATTTTAGTGCATCAATAACCAAGAGATAAGCTTACTCACGTTTGTACATCGATTCATTTTTCAATTTCTAGCATTCTTGGATTTAATTATAGCTTCCCACAACAACACTCTATAGTATTCATAAATCTGAAACCTATGTTCTTGAGGAGAATATTCATGGGACTAAAATAACATAAACAATACAATAACTAGACTTTCATGGTGTTTAGGACCAGTTATTTGTGAGATAAAAATAATTTGATTGTTAAAACCACACTTTAACCCAACATGATGAGATACCTAAGTAAATTTGGAATCACATAAAATAGGTTAAGATATTTGATTTCGCCATAACCCACATTACTCTAAATAATTAACCACAATGCTCCAATATAATATTAAATATTAAATTTTCCTTTGTAGAAAACACCATACATAAATCGTCGGCATAGAACTTTTATATTTTAAAAAATAAAAATTCATGTTATGCAATCTATTTAAAGTAGAGACATTGCGGTAGTTACATCAAGTCCGTGATCACAATCGATAGACACTCTTGAATTTCTCTGTGTGTCATAATGTTTTCCTCCGACATGGTAATGGGCATGAGACGACCGCCTGTAAAAGTTACTTTGGAGAGTGCAGATGGCGAACTATTCGAGGTTAAAAGGGATGTTGCATTGCAGTCTGAGGTTGTAAACAGGTTTATGGACAAGAATGGGAATGAGAGACCCATTAATCTGTCGCATGTTCCCAGCATCATTTTATATCAGGTAATCGAATATTGCACTCACCATTGCGCACTCATTAAATCACAGGATGGGGTGACCAAAGATGAGGCAGAAAGGTTGGATGTGGAATACCTGAAAGACAGATATGAGTTAGACCCTAACCGTCTACTCGAAGTTGCGAGGACGGCGAACCCTCACAATTTGGATATTAAAAATCTTTTTGACATGGCCTGCCGAGCTATTTCGGAGATGAAGAATAAAGAAAGGCCAGAAAAACCTTTCGAGGCAGAGGAGCAGATCAAGGATGAAAAGAAGCCCGTAGAGTAAAAAAAAAAAAAAAAGGATGATATTAGGTTTCTGTTAGTAATCCCAAGGTTTTTTTAGGTATCAGTTAGTATGTATTGGATTCTTTCATTTTGTTAAAAATTCATGATATATTTTTTATTTTAAATTTAAATATATGGTTATAAGTTTCTTTTAGGTATGTTTTATTATGTATTGGATTTTTTATTTTCATATCTAGGTTTTATTTAAAGTTTTGTTTAATGATGCATGATAATTGTTTTATTTTATTTAAAGTTGTTTTTGTTTATGATTAGAGAGTTTATTTGTAGAGTATATTTTTTTACTATATTCATTACTTATGCATAAAAATGATTATGGACTTTATGTGTAGAATTAGTATATAGTACAAGTTTTTTATTTATTGCTATTTCACCTAATGAGTAATTTTTGAGAGTTTTAAATTTGTTATTAGAGTATGTATGTTTTAGTTTATGGTTGTTTTCATAGATGAGAGCATTTGTAACTAATGTGATTTATTCACCAATAAAGTTGTAATAGTTTAAGGTTGATTATTATTCATTTTCATATTATCATAAAAATTCAAAAGTTTGTGGGAGTATTTATAATGTTATATTTTTCAAATCATGATTTGGTTTGATGGTATGTATTTTATGAATTGAAAAATTGAAGTGTTTATTTGATATTAAATTTTATTTTTATTTTTAATAAAAAGTGTTAATTTTTCTAATTTAAATAACTTTATTATTCAAATATTTGTTAAATCTTAATATTTTTTTAGAATAAATTAATTATAAAATGTGTTTTGAATTTCACTAGAGATTAAGAGGTTTGTACAAAAAAAATTATAATAATAATGTAATTATAAATTCAAACACTAAATTGGTGTTTAGGACCAACGGTTTGTGAGATAAAAATAATTTGATTGTAAAAGCCACACTTTAACCCAACATGACGAGTTGCCTCAAGTAAATTTCAAATCCCATAAAATAGGTTAAGATATTTGATTTGGCCCTAACCCACATTAGTCTAAGTAATTAACAACATTACCCCAATATAATATTAAATATTAAATTTTGCTTTATAGAAAATGCCATACATAAATGAGCGGCATACAACTTTTATATTTTGAAAAATAAGAATTCATATTATACAATCTATTTAAAGGAGAGACATTGTGGTAGTTACATGATCATTAGAATAATGAGATGTTCAAAAAAATTTGTATGATACGACCGCAACCTTTCTAGACCAATCTTTACCTTGGACATATCAAGCACCAAGAGTGATCAAATCTCTATGTATATTGTAATTTTGTTATTATTCTCTTCAATTTTGGAAAATTTTGATGGGATTGATTTAAAAACTAGTGGGTTCATTGCGCAGTTGTTAAAGGTTCTTTATTATTGATTTTAAGATTACCATAATGATTATAAACTTTTTGAGAGTCTTTATAATCTTATATTTTCGAATTTGTGATTTTGTTTGATGGCCGGGTTTCTATGTATTGAAGAATTGTGCGATTGAAGAATGACCATAATGATAATGATTTACTCATTTAAATTTGTAAACATTTATTATAAGAACTAACTCATATCATTAATATCATAATGTGGATTTTTATAATATTGTATTTTTCAAATTGTGATTTATTTCATGATAAGTGTTTTATGAATTGAAGAATTGAAATTTTATATTTTTATAAGCTAATCAACTTGGAGTAAACAAAAGTATTATTTTGGGATTCAAAATTTTCTTTGCAGTAGAAACAAACTTGTTGACAATTTTTCAATTCTTTTCCTTACAACTCAGAGGATGAGGAGTCATTTTTATTTATCCTGACTATATTTTTTATAATCCAACATGAATATTATAATTATTAGAATCTTTTGAACTCGATGAATGTTAAAAAAATGAAAGTTTTAAACATTTCATTTGAAGAAAGGCTTCCATGTATTTTATGCAGAAATAAAAAAAACTAAAAGTAATGTTATCAAAAATAAAATCCAAAGTTTTGAATATCTATTTTGAATATTTTTTTAATTTTTTAGTTTATTTTCTAATGATTTTCTATTTAACCACTAACCCATTTAACACCCAAAAACCCTAACCCATTTAACTCCCCAAATCCTAACACCATCAATCCCTAAACCCCAACCCCTGAAATCCTTAACTGCTACATCCCCTAACCCATAAGTCTTTAAACCCCCAACCCATTTAACCCGCTAAACTAAGCATCTAACCCCTTCAACCCTACTTCCTAACCCCTAAACAATTTAACCCCTTATACCACTAAACCCTAAACCCATTAACCCCCTAAACCTATAAACCCTTAACCCCTAACCCCTAAGACCCTAATTCCCAACCCCTAGCCCATTTAACCCCTAAACCACTAAAACTCAAACCCATTGAACATCTAAACCCTGAGCATATAAACCCTTAAACCCCTAAGGTGGAGGCATGAAAGAAAATAAATTGGTGTTCGTAATTGTGTATGAGACCTCCACTATTAAGTAAACAAAGAAAGCTTAATCATATTTTTAAATTTTAATTCATACTTGTAATATACCTCTGTTGTGGGGATGTTATTATAAATTTTAATACTTAGGAATAAATAAATAATAGTGATTTATATGTTTGCGAATGTGACACTTAGGAATGGGATGTCAGCGAAGATAAAAGAAATTAATTCATGTTTTGGATAATGATTTATGGTAATAATATTAATGGATGAGAGATAAATATCCATTAAGATCCCTTAGCCAGACAACATAAGTGAGGGAAACTACAACAGTGTCCCCGACGTAAAATGAGCGTTTACGTGAAAAAACATAAAAAAATACTCTAGGAAAGAAAGCAAAAGGTATGATCTTATGGGAAAACCTAGAAGGTATTTACAGTTTTACAAAAAAGAGGGAGGTAGCTAAAGGAAAACCATATCATGAAAAAGGTATTAAATACCAAGGGTAGGCACTACAGAGGTAGCGGAAGGATAGCAGAAGAAATTTCTCAACTCACAACAAGTTGAGTAACTAAGTTACAGGTTGGTGTAGGCAAGAACCGGAGGAAGTCACGAAAGGCTGGGAGTAAAGGTGTCTCATTCGTAGCACTAATCTCATGAGATTGTTGACTATGTTTCAGTTTGTTTATTTTTAATGTGTAAAAATAGACATAACGTGATTTTTATTGGAAAGACTCTTAATATATCTTCATCCACTTTTTTTTAAAGGATTTGATTAAAATTGAATAGGTGTAAGAAAATGAGTAAGCTTATCTCTTGTTTATTGATGTAGCACAATCACCTTAAGCGAAATTATGCCACTATAATGCATGCCACCTTAAATCAATGTATTATAATAATTTGATAGAAAAGAGGATGATATTATCACTATGTCTACTATTATATAAAAATTAAAATAACCATAATTATATTTCATTAGTGTGCATAATTCTACATTGAAAATTTACAAATTACAAATATAACCAAATATGATTATCATGGTAAAATACTTAGTTAAAAATATATTCTAGAGAGAGGAAATAATATTGAAGACACATAGGAAATGACCAAAAACTATGGTAGATACCTAGTGATATTATGTAGAAAATAGATTCAAAACTAGTATCAACAGAGTGCATGAAGTCAAAGTTAATGAAACCTATTATATTATATCATAATGAAACCTATTGTGATATTCTGCTTGAATGGCGTCACCTAAATATAGAAGAGAGTTTAAGTATGACATTTTTGGGTTATTTTTATATCGAGGTATGAGAATCATTATGTTTTTTGCCAAAGCCTTTAAATATGATTAAATTTTTTAAGTAGTACAACAATCTAATATTATTTCTCTTACATGCTCCTAGGTAATAATTCAAAGCATCATAGTTACTAAAACTCATGATTTTTTTTTTCTCTCTAAATAACTAAAACACACAATTGTGCTACTCTTAATATTCAACTTCCACTATTGTTAAGACAACTTCCTCTAATTCTTATTGTCCCTCCATGAGTAAGCTAGCTACTAGGTGGGCTTGAACCATCATTAACAAGCTACTATGGTGTTACCTAACTGTATTTAAGAAGTGGTGGAGTTGGTACAATGCCAACTTTTCTATTGTGTACTACCATTCCCACTACTAGGTTCCCATCCTCCCCTAATAATTTGGACACATTTCTTGGCCTTATGATATGGTTTACCATTAGCTCAATTGATTATTTCTCATCCACCGTATAATTCTACATTCCATCCAACCTCTCACTTTGTAATCACATACCTCTTGTAAACCCACTCACGTGTGTTCATCATACCTCGTTGAGGTTCCTTGACTACTACTCCTTATTAAGTTATATTTTATCATCAACCTTTGGTTTCAGAACCATTCTCTAGCCAACTCACCTTTCCCATTCAAATTCTCCCTATTATCCTATACCTTCTAATTTTGTGTTCCAGAGTAATATTTTTTTTTTTAATGGGGATATGCATAATTTGATATAACATAATACATTTCTTTAAATTTGACTTCGTGTGCACTCTGTTCATACTAGTTTTGAGTCTTTTTCCTAAATAATATCACTAGCTATCTACGATAGTTTATTTTCGTTTTCTATCTGTCTTCAATAGTATTTCCTTCCTCTAGAATAGATTTTTAATAAGTATTTTACATTGATAATCATATTACGTTATGTTTGTAATTTGGAAATTTTCAATGTAGAATTATGCACAATCATGAAATATAATTATGGTTATTTTTATTTTCATGTAATAGTAGACATAGTGATAATATCATCCTCTTTTCCAGCAAATTATGATAATACACTAATTTAAGGTGGCATGCATTATAGTAGCATAAGTGCTTAAGATAATTTTAGTATATCATCCATTAAGCTTATCTTGAATTTCTTTGGAATTATTACCATAAATTATACAAGTATGAGATTAATTTATTTTATTTTGGCAAGAATCGCATTCCTAAGTGTCACATTCCCAAACATATAAATCACCTTTATTTTTTTATTCCTAAGTATTCAAATTTATAATATCATCCCCAAAACCTAGGGATATTACAACGATGAATTAAAAATTAAAAATATAATTAAGATTTCCTTGTTTACTTGATAGTGGAGGTCTCATATTAAATTATCAACACCAATTTATTATCTTTCATTCCCCCACCTTACTACTAGAATATTATTATTGTTATTTTAATCCCTAACCCCTAACCCCTAAAATCCTTAACTACTACATCCCCTAACCCATAATCCTTTAAACCCCTAACCCATTTAACCCGCTAAACAAAGCGTCTAACCCCTTCAACCCTAATTCACAACCCCTAACCCATGTAACCCCTTATACCCCTAAACCTTGAACCCATTAACCCCCTAAACCCTAAATCTATAAACCCTTAACCCCTAACCCATTTAACCCCCTAAACCACTAAAACTCTAACGCATTGAACCTCTAAAACCTAAACATCTATACCCTTAAACCCCTAAACCAGAAACACCTAAAGGCATAACCCCTTAACCCTTAAACTCATCAATATTTAACGCTTAATCCATTAACCCCTCACCCCTAAACCCTAAAATCCTTAACTGCTAAATCCCCTATCTCCTAAGCCCTAATCCCTAATCCCTTAACGAGTAACTCATTATTCACCTAACCGCTAATTGCACCTAAATCCCCTAGCCCCTAAGCCCATGAAACCCTATTCCCTAAGCCATTGATACCTAATCCCTTAACCACTACCTCATTATTCCCCTAACCTGTAAATGCACCTAAATCCCCAAACCCCAAAACCCCCAATCCATAACACCTTAACAACAAACTCATTATTCCCATAACACCGAGTTAATGATATTTCGTGTAAAGTTTACAACTCTATGTACAAGAGGATACACAACCCATTGGGTTCCACATAAGTTTCATGTTGTTGACAAATTATTGATGGACTTGCACAAATAATAGTTGAAAAACTTCCATAATAAGCTCATACCACTTTCATACGATCCTCACACCATCACCAAGGGTATCTGTGATAATTCTTTTGAGGATAATCATAGGATGAGTTATATTACTTCAAACGTATTTGCTAGGATGATTTATGCTTGATGGTGTGCATGTATAGAAAGAGTTCCTTTAAGAGAACAAAAAATATGATTGCACGATAACTCACATAAGTAATTGTGATATTCTGCTTGAATGCTGTCACCTGATTACATAATAGAGTTTAAGTATGAAATTTTTGGGTTATTTTTATATCAAGGTATGAGAATCATCATGTTTTTTTCCAAACCCTTTGAATATGATTAAATTTTTTAAATAGTACATCAATCTAGTCTTATTTCTCTTACATTCTCCTAGGTTATAATTCAAAGCATCATAGGTACTAAAACTCTTGAAACTTTTGTTTTTTTCTCTAAATAGCTAAAACTCACAATTGTGCTACTCTTAATATTGAACTTCCACTATTGTTAAGACAACTTCCTCTAATTCTTATTGTTCCTCCATGAGTAAGCTAACTACAAGGTGGGCTTGAACAATTATTAACAAGCTACTATGGTGTTACCTAAGGGTATTTAAGAAAAATAAGGGGCGGAGTTGGTACAATGCCAAGTTTGCTATTGTGTAGTGCCATTCTCACTACTAGGTTCTCATACTCCCCTAATGATTTGGACACATTTATTGGCCTTATGATATGGTTTCCATTTAGTTCATTTGGTTATTTCTCATCCACAATCTAGTTCTACATTCCATCCAACCCGTCACTTTGTAATCACATATGTCTTGTAAACCCACTCAAGTGTGTTCATCATACCTCATTGAGGTTCCTTGACTACTACTCCTTATTGAGTTATATTATATCATCAACCTTTGGCTTCAGAAGCATTCTCTAGGCAACTCACCTTTCCCATACGAATTCTCCCTATTATCATATAACTTCTAATTTTGTGTTTCAGATGATCAAGTAATATTGTTTTTATGGGGATATGAATAATTTGGTATAACATAATAAGTTTCTTTAACTTTCACTTAGTGTGCACTCTGTTGATACTAGTTTTGAGTCTCTTTCCTACATAATATCACTAGCTATCTACCATAGTTTTAATTAAGTATAATAGATTTTTAATTAAGTATTTGACATTGATAATCTTATTAGGTTATGTTTGTAATTTTTAAATTTTCAATGTAGAATGATGCACAATCATGAAATATAATTATGCTTATTTTTTATTTTTATATAATAGTAGACATAGTGATAACATCATCCTCTTTTCGACCAAATTATGATGATACATTGATTTAAGGTGGCATGCATTATAGTTGAATAATTTTTCTTAAGATAATTTTAGTGCATCAATAACCAAGAGATAAGCTTACTCACGTTTGTACACCGATTCATTTTTCAATTTCTAGCATTCTTGGATTTAATTATAGCTTCCCACAACCACACTCTATAGTATTCATAAATATGAAACCTATGTTCTTGAGGAGAATATTCATGGGACTAAAATAACATAAACAATACAATAACTAGACTTTCTTCTCTGTGAAACAAATGAATCTATACCAAGGCTCCTTGGAAGAGATGAGTAGAAAGATACTTGTTATAATTAAGTTTTATTTCTAAACAATCCATTAAATATTTATATTCACTCCCTAATAAATTTTCTTTTCTAATGAATGAATTTATTTGTACAATCACCCTAGTTATTGAAGAGATCCTAACTTAAATCTCTAGATAAACTCTATTCCACAACAATTACATAAAAACTGGTTCCCATCAAAATTACAACACATATAAGTTGTATAGAGCTCCATTCATCACATATTACTTTCACATGATTTGAATTTGATACATGTAACTATATTTATCAACATTCCCAACTCATATATTTTTATTAACGGCTAAAAAAAGTGAATGAAGATATATCAAGAGTTTTCCCAATGAAAATCACATTTATGTCTAGTTTTACAATTTACAAATAAACAAATTGAAAAATAGTCAACAATCTCAGGAGATTGGAATGAGACATATTTAGTCCCCAACCTAGAACTTACTTCCTCGAGTTCACCCCCTTACCACACAACATAGAACTTAGTTACTTAACTTGACCCAGAGTTGAGAATTTTCTTGCTATCCATCAACTTCCTATGTTAATGGCTACCCTTGGTTTTTAATACCTTTTTTCATGATAAGGTTTCCTTTAGCAACTTCCCTCCTTTTTGTAGAGCTACTTAATCCACTTTCCTAGGTTTTTCCATAAAATCATGCCTTTCTCTCCTACAGTGATTTTATGTTTTTATCCCATAAAAGCTCTCATTTTTCTGAGTCAACACTTTTATAGTTTCCCCCCCTTCGCATATTTATCTAGCTAATCACATTCCTAATTGTCACATTCTCAAACATATAAATCACCTTTATTTTTTTATTCTTAAGTATTCAAATTTATAATAACATCCCAACAACCTAGGGATATTACAACCATGAATTAAAAATTAAAAATATGATTAAGCTTTCCTTTTTTACTTGATAGTGGAGGTCTCATACACAATTATAATCACCAATTTATTTTCTTTCATGCCTCCACCTTACTACTAGAATATTGTTATTGTTATTTTAATATAATTTTTTGAATTAAAATTTTTATTAGGGAAGATAATTCTTTTTTCAATCTTAATTATTATTTTATTTTTTGAAAGACAATTTAAATAATATTTTTTAAATTAATGATAATTAACTAATGTATTTGGGGCTAATATCTTTAGTGATGCCTAGCTTGGTGGTTCAAATATTTTAATTAGCCTCACTCTTCCGTGTAAAGATTAAATTTTATTTTTATTTTTAATAAAGACTATAAATTTTTTTAATTTAAATAAATTTATTATTCAATAATCTGTTAAATTTTCATACTTTTCTAAAATAAATTTATTATTCAATTTGTTTTGAATTTTAGTAGAGATTAAGAAGTTTGTACCAAAAATCATATAGTAATAATGTAATTATAAATTCAAATACTAAACACCAGATTTGTATAAAAAAATATATAATAATAATGTAATTGTAAAGTGAAATATTAAAATGGTGTTTAGGACCAGTTATCTGTGAGATAAAAATAATTTGATTGTTAAAACCACACTTTAACCCAACATGATGAGATACCTAAGTAAATTTCGAATCACATAAAATAGGTTAAGATATTTGATTTCGTCATAACCCACATTACTCTAAATAATTAACCACAATGCTCCAATGTAATATTAAATATTAAATTTTCCTTTGTAGAAAACACCATACATAAATCGTCGGCCTAGAAATTTTATATTTTAAAAAATAAAAATTCATGTTATGCAATCTATTTATAGTAGAGACATTGCGGTAGTTACATCAAGTCCGTGATCACAATCGATAGACACTCTTGAATTTCTCTGTGTGTCATAATGTTTTCCTCCGACATGGTAATGGTCATGAGACGACCGCCTGTAAAAGTTACTTTGGAGAGCGCAGATGGCGAACTATTCGAGGTTAAAAGGGATGTCGCATTGCAGTCCGAGGTTGTAAACATGTTGATGGACAAGAATGGGAATGAGAGACCCATTAATCTGTCGCGTGTTCCCAGCATCATTTTATATCAGGTAATCGAATATAGCACTCACCATTGCGCACTCATTAAATCACAGGATGGGCTGACCAAAGATGAGGCAGAAAGGTTGGATGTGGAATACCTGAAAGACAGATATGAGTTAGACCCTAACCGTCTACTCGAAGTTGCGAGGACGGCGAACCCTCACAATTTGGATATTAAAAATCTTTTTGACATGGCCTGCCGAGCTATTTCGGAGATGAATAAAGAAAGGTCAGAAAAACCTTTCGAGGCAGAGGAGCAGATCAAGGATGAAAAGAAGCTCGTAGAGTAAAAAAAAAAAAAAAAAGGATGATATTAGGTTTCTGTTAGTAATCCCAAGGTTTTTTTAGGTATCAGTTAGTATTTATTGGATTTTTTCATTTTGTTAAAAATTCATGATATATTTTTTATTTTAAATTTAAATATATGGGTATAAGTTTCTTTTAGGTATGTTTTATTATGTATTGGATTTTTTATTTTCATATCCAGGTTTTATTTAAAGTTTTGTTTAATGATGCATGGTAATTGTTTTATTTTATTTAAAGTTGTTTTTGTTTATGATTAGAGAGTTTAATTGTAGAGTATATTTTTTTACTATATTCATTACTTATGCATAAAAATGATTATGGACTTTATGTGTAGAATTAGTATATAGTACAAGTTTTTTATTTATTGCTATTTCACCTAATGAGTAATTTTTGAGAGTTTTTAATTTGTTATTAGAGTATGTATGTTTTAGTTTATTGTTGTTTTCATAGATGAGAGCATTTGTAACTAATGTGATTTATTCACCAATAAAGTTGTAATAGTTTAAGGTTGATTATTATTCATTTTCATATTATCCTAAAAATTCAAAAGTTTGTGGGAGTATTTATAATGTTATATTTTTCAAATCATGATCTGGTTTGATGGTATGTGTTTTATGAATTGAAAAATTGAAGTGTTTATTTGATATTAAATTTTATTTTTACTTTTAATAAAAAGTGTTAATTTTTCTTTAATTTAAATAACTTTATTATTCAAATATTGTTAAATCTTAATATTTTTTTAGAATAAATTAATTATAAAATGTGTTTTGAATTTTACTAGAGATTAAGAGGTTTGTACAAAAAAAAATTATAATAATAATGTAATTATAAATTCAAACAATAAATTGGTGTTTAGGACCAACGGTTTGTGAGATAAAAATAATTTGATTGTAAAAGCCACACTTAAACCCAACATGACGAGATGCCTCAATTAAATTTCTAAATCCCACAAACAGGTTAAGATATTTGATTTTATATAACTAACATTAGTCTAAGTTAATTAACAACATTACCCTAATAATAATATTAATAATAAAATTTTGCTTTATAGAAAATGCCACATAAATGAGCGGTATACAACTTTATATTTTGAAAAACAAGAATTAATATTATACAATCCATTTAAAGGAGACATTGTAGTTACATGATCATTAGAACAATGAGATGTTCAAAAAATTTAAAGGATACGACCCCAACCTTTTCCTAGACCAATCTTTACCTTGGACACATCACACCAAGATAATTCTAACCTCTATATATTGTAATTTTGTTATTATTCTCTTCAATTTTGGAAAATTTTGATGGGATTGATTTAACAACTAGTGGGTTCATTGCGCAGCTTTTAAAGGTTCTTTATTATTGATTTTAAGATTACCATAATGATTATAAAATTTTTGAGAGTCTTTATAATCTTATATTTTCGAATTTGTGATTTTGTTTGATGGCCGGGTTTCTATGTATTGAAGAATTGTGCGATTGAAGAATGACCATAATGATAATGATTTACTCATTTAAATTTGTAAACATGCATTATAAGAACTAATCATATCATTAATACTACATGCATTTTTATAATATTGTGTATTTTTCAAATTGTGATTTATTTCCATGATAAGTGTTTTATGAATTGAAGAATTGGAAATTTTATATTTTTATAAGCCAATCAACTTGGGAGTAAATGTTATTATTTTGGGATTCAAAATTTTCTTTGCAGTAGAAACAAACTTGTTGACAATTTTTCAATTCTTTTCCTTACAACTCAGAGGATGATGATTCATTTTTATTTATCCTGACTATATTTTTTATAATCCAACATGAATATTATAATTATTAGAATCTTTTGAACTCGATGAATGTTAAAAAAATGAAAGTTTTAAACATTTCATTTGAAGAAAGGCTTCCATGTATTTTATGCAGAAATAAAAAAACTAAAAGTAATGTTATGAAAAATAAAATCCAAAGTTTTGAATATCTATTTTGAATATTTTTTTAATTTTTAATTTTATTTTCTAATGATTTTATATTTAACCACTAACCTATTTAACACCCAAAACCCTAACCCATTTAACTCCCCAAATCCTAACACCATCAATCCCTAACCCCTAACCCCTAAAATCCTTAACTGCTACATCCCCTAACCCATAAGTCTTTAAACCCCTAACCCATTTAACTCGCTAAACTAACCCCTAACCCATTTAACCCCTTATACCACTAAACCCTAAACCCATTAACCCCCTAAACCTATAAAACCTTAACCCCTAACCCCTAAAACCCTAATTCCCAACCCCTAGCCCATTTAACCCCTAAACCACTAAAACTCTAACCCATTGAAAATCTAAACCCTGAGAATATAAACCCTTAAACCCCTAAGGTGGAGGCATGAAAGACAATAAATTGGTGTTCATAATTGTGTATGAGACCTCCACTATTAAGTAAACAAAGAAAGCTTAATCATATTTTTAAATTTTAATTCATCCTTGTAATATACCTCTGTTGTGGGGATGTTATTATAAATTTTAATACTTAGGAATAAATAAATAACAGTGATTTATATGTTTGCGAATGCGACACTTAGGAATGGGATGCTTGCCAAGATAAAAGAAATTAATCTCATGCTTGGATAATGATTTATGGTAATAATTCCAGAAAGAAATTCAAGATAATATTAATGGATGAGAGATAAATATCCATTAAGATCCTTAGCTAGATAAATATGCTAAGTGAGGGAAACTATAACAGTGTCCCTTGACAGAAATGAGCGCTTTTATGGAAAAAAACATAAAAACACTCTAGGAAAGAAAGGCATGATTTTATGGAAAAACCTAGGAAGGTGGATTAAGTAGCTCTACAAAAAAGAGGGAGGTAGCTAAAGGAAACCATATCATGAAAAAGGTATTAAATACCAAGGGTAGGCACTAATAGAGGTAGTTGAAGGATAGCAAGAAAATTCTCAACTCAGGTTGGGTGGTAAGGGGGTGAACTCGAGGAAGTCAGTTCTAGGTTGGGGAGTAAAGGTGTCTCATTCGTAACACTAATCTCATGAGATTGTTGACTATGTTTCAGTTTGTTTATTTTTAATGTGTAAAAATAGACATAAACGTGATTTTTATTGGAAAGGCTCTTAATATATCTTCATTCACTTTTTTTTTAAAGGATTTGATTAAAATTGAATAGGTGTAAAAAAATGAGTAAGCTTATCTCTTGTTTATTGATGTAGCACAATCACCTTAAGCGAACTTATGCTACTATAATGCATGCCACCTTAAATCAATGTATTATAATAATTTGATAGAAAAGAGGATGATATTATCACTATGTCTACTATTATATAAAAATTAAAATAACCATAATTATATTTCATTTGTGTGCATAATTCTACATTGAAAATTTACAAATTACAAATATAACCAAATATGATTATCATGGTAAAATACTTAGTTAAAAATATATTCTAGAGAGAGGAAATAATATTGAAGACACATAGGAAATGACCAAAAACTATGGTAGATACCTAGTGATATTATGTGGAAAATAGATTCAAAACTAGTATCAATAGAGTGCATGAAGTCAAAGTTAATGAAACCTATTCTGTTATATCATAATGAACCTATTGTGATAATCTATTGAATGGCGTCAATTAACCACACAGAAGAGTTTAAGTATGACATTTTTGCGTTATTTTTATATCGAGGTATGAGAATCATTATGTTTTTTGCCAAAGCCTTTAAATATGATTAAATTTTTTAAGTAGTACAACAATCTAATATTATTTCTCTTACATGCTCCTAGGTTATAATTCAAAGCATCATAGTTACTAAAACTCATGATTTTTTTTTCTCTCTAAATAACTAAAACACACAATTGTGCTACTCTTAATATTCAACTTCCACTATTGTTAAGACAACTTCTACCCTATTGTTCCCTCCATGAGCAAGCTAGCTACCAGGGTGGCTTGAACCATCATTAACAAGCTACTATGGTGTTACCTAACCTATGATGCATATGGTGGAGTTACGATATGCCAACTTTTCTATTGTGTACTACCATTCTACTACTAGTTCCCATCCTCCCTAATAATTTGGACACATTTTGCCTTATGATATGGTTTACCATTAGCTCAATTGATTATTTCTCATCCACCGTATAATTCTACATTCCAACCAACCTGTCACTTTGTAAAAACATACCTCTTGTAAACCCACTTACGTGTGTTCATCATACCTCGTTGAGGTTCCTTGACTACTAATCCTTATTAAGATATATTTTATCATCAACCTTTGGTTTCAGAACCATTCTCTAGCCAACTCACCTTTCCAATTCAAATTCTCCCTATTACCCTATACCTTCTAATTTTGTGTTCGAGATACGATCAAGTAATATTATTTTTTTTATGGGGATATTCATAATTTGATATAACGGAATACGTTTCTTTAACTTTGACTTCATGTGCACTCTGTTCATACTAGTTTTGAGTCTCTTTCCTAAATAATATCACTAGCTATCTACCATAGTTTATTTTCATTTTCTATCTGTCTTCAATAGTATTTCCTTTCTCTAGAATAGATTTGTAATAATGATTTTACATTGATAATCATATGAGGTTATGTTTGTAATTTTCAAATTTTGAATGTAGAATTATGCACAATCATGAAATATAATTATGGTTATTTTTATTTTTATATAATAGTAGACATAGTGATAATATCATCCTCTTTTACAGCAAATTATGATAATACACTGATTTAAGGTGGCATGCATTATAGTAGCATAAGTGCTTAGGATAATTTTTGTATACCATCCATTAAGCTTATCTTGAATTTATTTGGAATTATTACCATATAATGAAAAGTTAAATGAGATTAATTTATTTTATTTTGGCAAGAATCGCATTCCTAAGTGTCACATTCCCAAACATATAAATCACCTTTATTTTTTTATTCCTAATTATTCAAATTTATAATATCATCCCCAAAACCTAGGGATATTACAACGATGAATTAAAAATTAAAAATATGATTAAGATTTCCTTGTTTACCTGATAGTGGAGGTCTCATATTAAATTATCAACACCAATTTATTATCTTTCATTCCCCCACCTTACTACTAGAATATTATTATTGTTATTTTAATCCCTAACCCCTAACCCCTAAAATCCTTAACTACTACATCCCCTAACCCATAATCCTTTAAACCCCTAACCCATTTAACCCGCTAGACAAAGCGTCTAACCCCTTCAACCCTAATTCACAACCCCTAACCCACTTAACCCCTTATACCCCTAAACCTTGAACCCATTAACCCCCTAAACCCTAAATCTATAAACCCTTAACCCCTAACACATTTAACCCCCTAAACCACTAAAACTCTAACCCATTGAACCTCTAAACCCTAAACATCTAAACCCTTAAACCCCTAAACCAGAAACACCTAAAGGCATAACCCCTTAACCCTTAAACTCATCAATATTTAACGCTTAATCCATTAACCCCTCACCCCTAAACCCTAAAATCCTTAACTGCTAAATCCCCTATCCCCTAAGCCCTAATCCCTAATCCCTTAACGAGTAACTCATTATTCACCTAACCGCTAATTGCACCTAAATCCCCTAGCCCCTAAGCCCATGAAACCCTATCCCCTAAGCCTTTGATACCTAATCCCTTAACCACTACCTCATTATTCCCCTAACCTGTAAACGCACCTAAATCCCCTAACCGCTAACCCCCCAATCCATAACACCTTAACAACAAACTCATTATTCCCATAACACCGAGTTAATGATATTTCGTGTAAAGTTTACAACTCCATGTACAAGAGGATACACAACCCATTGGGTTCCACATAAGTTTCATGTTGTTGACAAATTATGGATGGACTTCCACAAATAATAGTTGAAAAACTTCCATAATAAGCTCATACCACTTTCATACGATCCTCACACCATCACCAAGGGTATCTGCGATAATTCTTTTGAGGATAATCATAGGATGAGTTATATTACTTCAAACGTATTTGCTAGGATGATTTATGCTTGATGGGGTTTATGTATAGAAAGAGTTCCTTTAAGAGAACAAAAAATATGATTGCACGATAACTCACATAAGTAATTTTGATATTCTGCTTGAATGCTGTCACCTGATTACATAATAGAGTTTAAGTATGAAATTTTTGGGTTATTTTTATATCAAGGTATGAGAATCATCATGTTTTTTTCCAAACCCTTTGAATATGATTAAATTTTTTAAATAGTACATCAATCTAGTCTTATTTCTCTTACGTGCTCCTAGGTTATAATTCAAAGCATCATAGGTACTAAAACTCTTGAAACTTTTGTTTTTTTCTCTAAATAACTAAAACTCACAATTGTGCTACTCTTAATATTGAACTTCCACTATTGTTAAGACAACTTCCTCTAATTCTTATTGTTCCTCCATGAGTAAGCTAACTACAAGGTGGGCTTGAACCATTATTAACAAGCTACTATGGTGTTACCTAACGGTATTTAAGAAAAATAAGGGGCGGAGTTGGTACAATGCCAAGTTTGCTATTGTGTAGTGCCATTCTCACTACTAGGTTCTCATACTCCCCTAATGATTTGGACACATTTATTGGCCTTATGATATGGTTTCCATTTAGTTCATTTGGTTATTTCTCATCCACAATCTAGTTCTACATTCCATCCAACGTGTCACTTTGTAATCACATATGTCTTGTAAACCCACTCAAGTGTGTTCATCATACCTCATTGAGGTTCCTTGACTACTACTCCTTATTGAGTTATATTATATCATCAACCTTTGGCTTCAGAACCATTCTCTAGGCAACTCACCTTTCCCATACGAATTCTCCCTATTATCATATCCCTTCTAATTTTGTGTTCCAGATGATCAAGTAATATTGTTTTTATGGGGATATGAATAATTTGGTATAACATAATAAGTTTCTTTAACTTTCACTTAGTGTGCACTCTGTTGATACTAGTTTTGAGTCTCTTTCCTACATAATATCACTAGCTATCTACCATAGTTTTTTTTCATTTTCTATCTGTCTTCAACAGTATTTCCTCTCTGTAGAATAGATTTTTAATTAAGTATTTGACATTGATAATCTTATTAGGTTATGTTTGTAATTTTTAAATTTTCAATGTAGAATGATGCACAATCATGAAATATAATTATGCTTATTTTTTATTTTTATATAATAGTAGTCATAGTGATAACATCATCCTCTTTTCGACCAAATTATGATAATACATTGATTTAAGGTGGCATGCATTATAGTTGAATAAGTTTTCTTAAGATAATTTTAGTGCATCAATAACCAAGAGATAAGCTTACTCACGTTTGTACACCGATTCATTTTTCAATTTCTAGCATTCTTGGATTTAATTATAGCTTCCCACAACCACACTCTATAGTATTCATAAATCTGAAACCTATGTTCTTGAGGAGAATATTCATGGGACTAAAATAACATAAACAATACAATAACTAGACTTTCTTCTTTGTGAAACAAATGAATCTATACAAGGGCTCCTTGGAAGAGATGAGTAGAAAGATACTTGTTATAATTAAGTTTTATTTCTAAACAATTCATTGAATATTTATATTCACTCCCTAATAAATTTTCTTTTCTAATGAATGAATTTAGTTGTACAGTCACCCTAGTTATTCAAGAGATCCTAACTTAAATCTCTAGATAAACTCTATTCCACAACAATTACACAAAAACTGGTTCCCATCAAAATTACAACACATATAAGTTGTATAGAGCTCCATTCATCACATATTACTTTCACATGATTTGAATTATACATGTAACTAAATTTATCAACATTCAATCATATTTTTAATTAACGGCTAAAAAAAGTGAATGAAGATATATCAAGAGTTTTCCCAATGAAAATCACATTTATGTCTAGTTTTACACTTTACAAATAAACAAATTGAAAAATAGTCAACAATCTCAGGAGATTGGAATGAGACATATTTAGTCCCCAATTGTAACACCCCAAATTCATGTGATTTCATTTTAAAGTTAGATACTTGAACTTTACATCCTAAGGGGAGTGGACCCCAAAGGATAATTATATTTGTGAATGTAATTAAACATTTGATTGAGGAAATGAATAAATTATTGTGGTGAAAATTGACCAAAAATGAGATGATGAGATCACTTGCTAAATCTGAGGATGGATGAGGCAAATATTTCCCCACAATCTTTCAAAAATCCTTGGAAGATAGTAAGTTTTAAAATTAGATTTTGAGGAAAAAATCTAAATTTCCCCAATGATGAGGAAAGTAGTTGGGAAGAGGTAAAAAGTTGGAAAGCTGAGGAAAAGCATAAAATAGCTTTAAAGAATCCCTAAGTGGGAAGCCTAGGCAAACAGGAAGAAAAGCATCTTGAGATTCTGGACGCAGAATTAGAAACAGGCTTTGGGGAACAATAGCTTAAATAAGCTGCTCTTGTACAGATTAGAGGTTAATCTGCTATAGGAGGTGATCTCAGCTCGGGGGTGAGTTCTGGGAGACAAAAGAGCTCTAAGGTTGGGAGGTTGGTCTACTGCACAAGTGGTATGTCTCTGAGAGAATTTGTCTTATTAGGTTGCTATAGTATGCATTTGGCTACATATAAAAACAAAATTTATTTCTAAGTTGAGTTATATTATTAGTCTACATTTAACAGAATGTAGTCATCAGGCATTAACCTGGTTATCCTGTATAGTTGTAGAAGAATAACCTGTAAAGTGGAATTCCACAGAATGTTTAAACCCAGGGTGGGGTTAAATGTGAGGAAACCTTGTTCTTTCAGGAAACACTGTGAATTTATTTTTAATCTGCTTCTGTTTCATAGAATAATTTTAATTACAGCTATCCTAGATAGAAATGAAATTCACTATAGTATACCAGAACTATAGCAGGATATAAATTTAGACTTATAATGATTATGAAAAACACAGAGGGAGAGAATCAATAAACTGATCTCAAGTTCAGCCAAGAAATTTTGTTATAATTCCAGAACATTTAATAGTTCAAATAATCCAGGTTGTGCATGAGTCACTTGACCTAGGGGAGGAAAGGTGTACCTATTTATAAACAACATGAAATAGAAACCATGGTCCCCTGATAACCACTCTAATATCATATTGCATGGACTGATTACATATAAGGTAATAATTACGAGTAAGCAGTCGAGAACTACAGGGGTAAAGAGTTAAACTATTTCAAACTGTATGTACAACACCTTCATATAACCACTATTTCCATTTAGCAACAGAAAAGAAAAGGGAATGGGTTCAAATCCCATAACCAGCCTTTAAATACATTTATTACCATGTGCACAGGTATATATATGAGTTGTAACTAGATATAAAATAAAATGAGAAGAAAAATGGAGAATAGAACGATACTTGCACACAATTGAAAAATGAGAAATTATAAATTATAGACTTTCATATACAGTAATCATCTATGGATAAAATGGTCTCATAAATGTCCAGCAAGCTGTACATATCCCTAGACAGTCAGGCATAACATTAGTTCAGTATAACCAGGAGCAGAGGCAATTGTAGTTATGCTATAGATACCAGAGTATAGAATTACACGGAAAAAGAGTGAACAAAGCACCTTAGAGGAATAGATAAGTATCATATATAACACCCTATAAATTCTGAAGTATGCAATTTAGAAATCCGAAATGTCAGTAGCATTTCCAGAGAGCAAAATAAGTTCGGACGAGCAAATTTAACAAAGCCAATTAACATGGTATGAGATTATATGCACGATTTATACAGTCCCGGTAACCTTATACTGTGGCATAGTATATAGAAATTTCGTTTAGCAGCCTAGAAAATATATATATCCCAAATGTCAAAATACATAAGGAGCCTTTCAGGCTAGAGTATTAAACGTGCAATCCCTACTTCAACAGAATAAATTTAAATAAGTGCCTTCTGCGCAACAATACAGGAGGTCGATATCAGATTTCGACGCCATGAGAATGACGCAATAGGATAAGAGCAATAAATCCCACAATACTACCGACCTGGATGGCCAAGAGGTCAACGTTAGTACCCTCACGATGAAAAAGAGTAAGTGCTGTGTTTACGAACATGCCATAATCATTTGGTTACCTGTTCACAACAAATGCAACCAAAACCAAAAGGGATTAGTCAACTTGAAATAGCGTAAGGGACATAAGCGAAGAACGAAATTATGAAAGCGGTTAAAACCATACCTGTGAAACGCAATGTACAGATACGTAGATTCCTGAAACAAATTTGGGAGCAGAGAGGGATTAATACGCCATACCTTCAGAATAAGGAGGAAGTTGCAATTTAAACAGAGGCGAGATGCATGAGAAATTACCTCATGAAAACCTTCGAAATGTTAGACGTCTGTTGGATAGGACGCGAAGCCATTTCACCAGAGGCACAACCCGAAGAAGTATCATCCTATGAACTCGCAGGAGTAGGGTTGATGATAATCCCTGAAATCGAAACTCAATAACAATTAGCGCTGAGAGTATGCGACGCGTAGCCTGAAACAAGAGGCATATCCGTTACTAAGGACTGAACACATACTTAGAGTTAGCACATGACCAGAGTGGAACAATCGTCCTGAATCACTTAATCATACAATAACATTAAAACGCCGAGGAAATTACCTGAGATCTGGTGGATAGCACTGAGGCGGCATGGCTTTCTCTGCAACAGAGAAGTCACAAACCCTCGGCCAAATGTAGAAATTGGAAAACGCAGAGATGCACCACGAGCTGAAGAATGCAAAAAAAAACCCGACTCAGCTCTATCCAGAAGACTTTTATAACTCATGAATAACCGCCTTAACCCTAATCAAACACGATCACCATCGTCCACTTGGCAGAATCGTGGAGGCCAAGCCACGGATCGAGAGTAGCCGAGGTGAGTTAAGGTTTGCGTATCGCATTAATGGAGTTTAAATCCAAATTCAAGTCGATATGTCCGGCATTTGTGTGAGTATGGTGGCTATACATCCCGCGTGTTGCGTTGGCACATTGACATGGACGCACCAGACCAGCGAGTAGAGGGGTGTAGCAAACTACACAACTATTCCACTCTCAGTTATTCTTTATGACGCCTGACGTGGTCACAAGTGACTGCGCAGTGATTCCCATAACAATTAAAATCTATTTTGACCATACGCCTTACGTGTACCTGGAGTTCAATTCGAAGTACAATATCTAAAGGCGATTGGAAATCTTATGTAATGTGATAGGTGTCACGTCACCCAGTGTATATGGGGGTAAATGCCAAACAATACTATGTCGATTCATATAAACATGAAACAAAAATCATTTCCTTCAAGGCTATACCAAAACACATAGCGGAGAAATCCTAACTATGCATCGAAGGGTCGAACTTGTGGCTGACCCAAAAATCATTTGATTCCTATTTGATTTTACGTTCCATATAATTTACCATTTTATTTAACAAGTCGATAAATGAAATAGATGAACCTCAAGACCAAGGTGAAATTGCAAGGGTCTGCGAGAATGTGTAAGAGTCCAAGACATGAAAATTATGTTCACCCTTGAGATGAAATTAACATAAGGTAAGAAGTAAGAGCAGAGGATTTAATTGCGACAGTATATGATGATGAAAAACATAATGATAAAAAGGTGAAATGTCATAATAAGTCCATATTTACAAGTCGGAGTTCATGACGAAATTTTTTTTGTTGGGTGTGAAATTAGGAGGTGTGACAAATGGTATCAGAGCCCAAGTTATAAAACTGGGCTGGTGACTTTGTGCTCACGATTGCTGTGTACTCACTGTGTAATTTTATTGCTGTAGCAAAAGTTTTGTTTTTTTATTGTTTTGTTTTTCTGTTCGCTGACCTGTGCTATGTAGTGTACAGTGAGGTGATAGAATGGAAGAAGGTGGTGGAATTTATGTATATCTGCAGGGTGAGCCAGATCCGAATGCGGCCATGATGGCTATGTTGCAGAAATTGCAACAAGAATTGGCTGAGATAAAAAGCCAGAATGACAGATTGTCATTAGCCAGTGAGGAGCAGGAAAGGCTCATCAGAGAATTAACCTCACGGAATAGCCACGAAGGCGAAGGTTCCGGGAAGAGGAAAACTGATGAATCTGATGAGGAATATGCTATTCGACATCAGAATAAGCATCAAAAGGAATTGCAGGGGGAATTCCGAAAAATCAAACCTCCCTCCTATGATGGAGAAAAGGAGGAGGATGCAGAAGCCTGGTTGCTGAATATGATTAATTATTTCCAGGTTTATGAATATGAAAGCAATCTGAGGGCCAGATTAGCTGTCTACCAGCTACAAGGTAAGGCTACCTTGTGGTGGGAGGAGACCAAGATGGTGCATGCCATAGATGAAAAGACAGTTACTTGGGAAGATTTCCAGACTAAATTCAAGAATCGCTACTTGAATGAACGGTACTATGATGACAAAGCGAAAGAATTTCATGAGCTTAGATTGGGACAGCTCACTATCGATGAGTTTGTCACTAAATTTACCAATCTGTTAAGATATGTACCTTACATAAGGGAAGAAAAGGCAAAGGTACAGAGGTTTATGAATTGTTTGCCTCTGATATACAAAGAGAAAATTGAGTTTGATAATCCAAAAACAATGGACGAAGCTGTGAGGAAAGCCAGATTGTGTTACCAATAGTTCAAAGGAAAAACTGATCAAGGAAAAAGTTGGGTAAGTAAACGATATAGCCAGAAACATACCAACTATCAGTGCAGCCCTGGAAAATCGGCAAGCAGAACATTAAGCAACCATGGTGGAAATGGAGGGTAAGATTTCTGACTTACCTGTTTCTGTTCTGATTGATCCAGGTGCTTCTTTGAGTTACATTAGTCCAAATATTGTAGAAAAATGTAAATTAAAAACTGAAAAATTTCAACAGTCATGGTTGGTACAGCTGGCCACTGGAACAAAAAGAAAGGTAACCCATAAACTGCCCAGAACAGAAATCCAATTAAGTGAGTTTAGAACAGAAGTAAATTTGAACATTTTACCCTTAGGGTCATATGATTTATTGATAGGAATGGACTGGCTGGAAAAGAAGAAAGCTTTGATGAATTGCTGGGATAAGACCTTGCACTGTGTAGATGAGGAAGGGAAACCAAAACCAATTTCTGTCAGACAAATTTCAGCCTTACAATTGAAAAGAACAGCTAGGAAGGGATATCAGGTTTATGCAGTGCATGTGGAAGAGACAGAACAGAAAACTGAAGAAGAATTACTGGATACTGTACCAGTAATAAGAGAATTCAAGGAAGTTTTTCCAAAGGAAATCCCTCATCTTCCCCCCCAAAGAGAGATTGATTTCTCAATCGATCTGGTGCCAGGAGCAACACCTGTTTCACGAGCACCTTATCGAATGAGTCCTCTTGAACTTATAGAATTGAAGATGCAACTGCAGGAACTGCTAGACAAAGGATATATTAGACCAAGTGTGTCTCCTTGGGGAGCACCAGTGCTGTTCGTGAAAAAGAAAGATGGAACTTTCCGGATGTGCATTGATTATAGGCAACTAAATAAGTTGACCATTAAAAATAGATATCCTTTGCCTAGAATTGATGATCTTTTTGATCAGGTGAGGGGAGCTTCAGTATTCTCCAAAATTGACTTAAGAACTGGTTACCACCAGCTCAGAATTAAAGAGGAAGACATCAACAAAACCGCCTTTAGAACCAGGTATGGCCACTACGAATTTGTAGTTCTACCTTTTGGTTTGACAAACGCCCCTGCCACATTCATGTGCCTAATGAACAGTGTGTTAAACAAGTATTTGGATAAATTTGTCCTTGTGTTCATAGATGATATTTAGTTTACTCAAACAGTGAAGAGGAACACAAAGAACACCTGAGGATAGTATTGCAAACTCTAAAGGAAAATCAGCTATACGCTAAATTTAGCAAATGTGAGTTCTATAAGGACAAGATCCAATACTTGGGTCATATTATTTCTGAACAAGGCCTTGCTGTTGATCTGGAAAAGATAAAGGCTATAAAATAATGGCCAGTACCCTCTGATGTTTCAATAGTTAGATCATTTATGGGGATTACCGGCTATTATCGCAGATTTGTGGAGAGATTTTCTGCCATAGCACATCCCATCACTTCCCTACAGCGAAAAGGTGTCAAGTTTGTATGGATTGAAGAATGCCAAAACAATTTTAACCAATTAAAGTTGAAACTTACCACAGCCCCTATATTGAAGATTGCAGATCCTGATAAGGAATTTGTGGTATGTACAAATGCATGTAGAGAAGGATTGGGAGGAGTTCTGTTGCAAGAAAATTCTGTGATTGCCTACGAATCCAGGAAACTGAAGATACATGAACAAAATTATAGTGCCTATGATTTAGAATTAGCAGCTGTTATTCATGCTTTAAAAATGTGGCGGCACTACCTTCTTGGGAAAAGATTTACATTGATGACTGATCATATTAGCCTCAAATATTTCTTTTCTCAAACTGAATTGAATGCCAGGCAAGCCAGATGGCTGTCCTTTTTAAGTGAGTTTGACATGGATATAAAACATATTAGAGGAAAGGAGAATAAAGTTGCTGATGCATTGAGCAGAAATGCTTGTCAGCATATCAATAATATTGGAAGTAGTGCTCAGAGAGATGTGGAAGAGTTGGTGAGTAAGGCTGCCAACCAAGACCCAATTTATGAAACACTTTTGGTGAAATTACAGAAAAAGGAGAAAAGTGACTTTTCCCAAAACCAAAAAGGGTTGATTTATTATAAGAACAGATTGTATATTCCCAATGTAGAGTCTTTAAAAAGAGAAATTCTGGATGAGTACCACAAACAACCCTATGCAGGCCATTCGGGGTATCAGAAAATGTTAACTTCCCTGAAAAAGAAGCTGTTCTGGCCAGGAATGAAGAGAGAGGTAGCAGAATATTTAAGTAGGTGCATGGAATGTCAATTAGTTAAGGTGGAACATCAGCATCCTGCTGGTCTTTTGAATCCTTTGCCCATTGCAGAATGGAAGTGGGACACCGTTTCCATGGACTTCATTACCGGATTACCCAAAACCAAATACCAGCATGATTCGGTAATGGTAGTGGTAGACACTCTAACCAAAGCTGCTCACTTTATACCAGTGAAATCTACCTTTGGAACAACTCAAGTAGCGAATGTGTTTCTGAAGGAGATAGTAAGGCTCCATGGAGTTCCTAAGGTGATTGTGTCTGATAGGGATGCTAAGTTTATGTCACGTCTCCTAGACCCAGCTTTCCACACATATAACATAACTCAGATATTCTCCGCTTTATGCGCCAGATAACATTGATAGTTTTTATACTGAATCACTTACAAATTCATACTGTTATCCGGGGTTTAAATTCTTTTCAGTACTTATAGACAGCCATGGAATATAAGAATTTCCATGAGAATTTTTGGTCTTGATCTCCCCTCTTCTCAGTCCATCTAGTAGACTTATATATCTATATATATATTACTTTGTATTTCTCAGGTTTTTCTTTTCAGAGTTTTGTCCAACTCTAGATGATTGCTAAGCCCTTCCTCAACTTTCCAGTTTGCAGGCCTTATAAAATTTTCAACATTTTAAAGTTGCAGCATCGAGGTATAGATGTATGCCTCCTCGCATACATCTATCTATACTCAGTTAACCTCCATTGCTCCAACTACTTTCCCAGCAGTTTTTATATGGACGGTAAAAAGATGCTCTGTTCATTGTATTTTTACATATGCTTACAATCTTCCCTCACACAAACTTTTATCACACACTAGATTGTTCAATAGGATTCCCCCCTTATTTTACTGTTATAAACATTCAACATGTGTGACACTCTGGTACAGATTCAACTGTTCCATGGGAAAACTAGGAAACAGATCCTCTTGCTTCAATCAAATGGAGGTAGAGAATACTGAACTGGATAGTTTAGAATTCCTAGTGTTAGATCCTCGTCCTTAGTTAGGATTCAACTTCTACTTTCATATGTTTACACTTACATTTAATAGAATAATTTAAATTCTAAATTTTACAATTCTTTCCATTGTAACACAGCTGACATACTGAACCCCATACTGCTATCACAGGGTTGTTGTTTCCTACTTTCTGTTATTGGTTACAGGGAATTCTGTGCCATCAGTATTGTTATGATAGGTTTAGTTGTTTGGTGCTTGCTGTTCATGGGTACTGTTTTGTTAACCTTTTCTGGTTATACACACACAGAATTTAAATATTCCTTTAAAAGATAGCAAGCTATACCTATACATACTATTTAGATTTGCTGTTCAATTGATCTATCTTCTCTAACCTCATTACTACAATGTATTCATCCCTTCAACCCAACCATTTGTCTCTGCTATCAATAGCTTTAGTTTGCAATTTCATAAGTTACTGAACAATTAATCAATCTACCATTTGCATACTGTACCATAACATAACAATTCATAAATTGCATAATGAACCATAATATCACAATTCATAAAACAGGGATATGTTTAATACAGACTTACAGAAATCTCCAATTTTATGCATGCACACCTCTACTATGACCAGTCCACCCAACCTTAGAGTTCGTTTATCTCCAGTACTCACCCCCGAGCTGAGATCCTCCAAGAACAGACTAACTTCAATCTGTTCTGGAGCAGCTTATTTAAGCTGTGCTTTCCCCAAAGCCTGTTTCTAATTCTGCGTCCAGAATTTCAGGATGCTTTATTCCTGTTTAGCCTAGGCTTCCCATTTTGGGACTCTTTAAAGCTGCTTTAAGCTTTTCCTCAGCTTTTCCAGCTTTTTTCTCACCTCTTCCCAACTACTTCTCTTCATTGGGGAAATTTAGATTTTTCCTCAAAAATCTAAATTAGAAATAATTTCTTTCAAGGATTTTTGAAAGATTTTGGGGAAAGTCTTTTTCCTTTTCCATCACCTCATGGATTAGGCATGTGATCTCACTTTCTCATCTGGTCATAGTGCATACACAATATTTTATTTATTTTTCATAACTAAATAGTTAACCACATCCACACAATAATTATCCATTGGGGTCCACTCCCCTTTGGATTTATGTTCAAATGTCTCATTTGAAAAGCATAGAACTTGGGGGTGTTACAGTTTACATCAGCCTTTTGGAAGGGGTTATTTGGAGGAATGGGCACTAAATTAAATTTTAGCACCGCTTACCACCCTCAGACTGATGGTCAAACGGAAAGAACTAATCAAATTTTGGAGGACATGCTGAGAATGTATGTGATTGATAGACCCTCAAAGTGGGAAGATTTCTTACATTTAGCTGAATTTGCCTATAATAACAGCTACCAATCCTCCATTAAAATGAGTCCGTTTGAGGCACTGTATGGGAGGAAGTGTCGTACCCCTTTGAGCTGGAGTCAGCCAGAAGACAAATTGATGTTGGGACCCGAGGCCTTACAAGAAATGGAAGGAATTGTCAAGCAGATACAAAAGAACATCAAGACAACACATGATCGCCAAAAGAGTTATGCAGATAAGAAAAGAGTGCATAGAGAATTTAAAGTTGGGGAGCATGTATATCTGCGTATTAAACCCAAAAAGAGCACCCTTTATGCTGGAAGTTGTGCTAAATTGTCCCCTCGATATTGTGGTCCCTTTGAAATATTAGAAAGAGTGGGACCAGTGGCTTACAAGCTGGCCTTACCACCCCATGTTAGAGTCCATGATGTATTTCATGTTTCATTGCTAAAAAGATATGTGCATGATGCTTCTCACATAGTTGATTGGAATGTTGTACAGGTGGAACCAGAAGGGGAGTTTCTGCCAGAACCGCTTCAAATATTGGAGCAGGAAGAAATTGAATTGAGAAGCAGAACAGTAGCCAGAGTAAAGGTGCAGTGGAAGCACTTTACTGCTGAAGAAGCTACTTGGGAACGAGAGACTGAAATGATGGAAAAATATCCATTTTTATTTGCAAAATAAACTCTAGTTGTCGAATAATAACACCGAGGACGGTGTTTATTTTCAGAGGGGGAATATGTAACACCCCAAATTCATGTGATTGCATTTTAAAGTTAGATACTTGAACTTTACATCCTAAGGGGAGTGGACCCCAAAGGATAATTATATTTGTGAATGTAATTAAACATTTGATTGAGGAAATGAATAAATTATTGTGGTGAAAATTGACCAAAAATGAGATGATGAGATCACTTGCTAAATCTGAGGATGGATGAGGCAAATATTTCCCCACAATCTTTCAAAAAAATCCTTGGAAGATAGTAAGTTTTAAAATTAGATTTTGAGGAAAAAATCTGAATTTCTCCAATGATGAGGAAAGTAGTTGGGAAGAGGTAAAAAGCTGGAAAGCTAAGGAAAAGCATAAAGCAGCTTTAAAGAATCCGTAAGTGGGAAGCCTAGGCAAACAAGAAGAAAAGCATCCTGAGATTCTGGACGCAGAATTAGAAACATGCTTTGGGGAACAATAGCTTAAATAAGCTGCTCTTGTACATATTAGAGGTTAATCTGCTATAGGAGGTGATCTCAGCTCGGGGGTGAGTTCTGGGAGACAAAAGAGCTCTAAGTTTGGGAGGTTGGTCTACTGCACAAGTGGTATGTCTCTGAGAAAATTTGTCTTATTAGGTTGCTATAGTATGAATTTGGCTACATATAAAAACAAAATTTATTTCTAAGTTGAGTTATATTATTAGTCTACATTTAACAGAATGTAGTCACCAGGCATTAACCTGGTTATCCTGTATAGTTGTAGAAGAATAACCTGTAAAGTGGAATTCCACAGAATGTTTAAACCCAGGGTGGGGTTAAATCTGAGGAAACCTTGTTCTTTCAGGAAACATTGTGAATTTATTTTTAATCTGCTTCTGTTTCATAGAATAATTTTAATTACAGCTATCCTAGATAGAAATGAAATTCACTATAGTATACCAGAACTATAGCAGGATATAAATTTAGACTTATAATGATTATGAAAAACACAGAGGGAGAGAATCAATAAACTGATCTCAAGTTCAGCCAAGAAATTTTGTTATAATTCCAGAACATTTAATAGTTCAAATAATCCAGGTTGTGCATGACTCATTTGACCTAGGGGAGGAAAGGTGTACCTATTTATAAACAACATGAAATAGAAACCATGGTCTCCTCATAACCACTCTAATATCATATTGCAGGGACTAATTACATATAAGGTAATAATTACGAGTAAGCAGTTGAGAACTATAGGGGTAAAGAGTTAAACTATTTCAAACTGTATGTACAACACCTTCATATAACCACTATTTCCATTTAGCAACAGAAAAGAAAATGGAATGGGTTCAAATCCCATAACCAGCCTTTAAATACATTTATTACCATGTGCACAGGTATATATATGAGTTGTAACTAGATATAAAATAAAATGAGAAGAAAACTGGAGAATAGAACGATACTTGCACACATTTGAAAAATGAGAAATTATAAATTATAGACTTTCATATACAGTAACCATCTATGGATAAAATGGTCTCATAAATGTCCAGCAAGCTGTACATATTCCTAGACAGTCAGGCATAACACCAGTTCAGTATAACCAGGAGCAGAGGCAACTGTAGTTATGCTATAGATACCAGAGTATAGAATTTCACGGAAAATGAGTGAACAAAGCACATTAGAGGAATAGATAACTATCATATATAACACCCTATAAATTCTGAAGTATGCAATTTAGAAATCTGAAATGTCAGTAGCATTTCCAGAGAACAAAATAAGTTCGGACGAGTAAATTTAACAAAGCCAATTAACATGGTATGAGATTATATGCACGATTTATATAGTCCCGGTAACCTTATACTGTGGCATAGTATATAGAAATTTCGTCTAGCAGCCTAGAAAATATATATATCCCAAATGTCAAAATACATAAGGAGCCTTTCAGGCTAGAGTATTAAACGTGCAATCCCTACTTCAACAGAATAAATTTAAACAAGTGCCTTCTGCGCAACAATACAGGAGGTCGATATCAGATTTCGACGCCATGAGAACGACGCAATAGGAGAAGAGCAATAAATCCCACAATAATACCGACCTGGATGGCCAAGAGGTGAACGTTAGTAACCCTCATGATGAAAAAGAGTAAGTGTTGTGTCTACAAACATGCCATAATCATTGGGTTACCTGTTCACAACAAATGCAACCAAAACCAAAAGGGATTAGTCAACTTGAAATAGCGTAAGGGACATAAGCGAAGAACGAAATTGTGAAAGTAGTTAAAACCATACCTGTGAAACGCAATGTACAGATACGTAGATTCCTGAAACAAATTTGGGCGCAGAGAGGGATTAATACGCCATACCTTCAGAATAAGGAGGAAGTTGCAATTTAAACAGAGGCGAGATGCATGAGAAATTACCTCATGAAAACCTTCGAAATGTTAGACGTCTGTTGGCTAGGACGCGAAGCCATTTCACCAGAGGCACAAACCGAAGAAGTATCATCCTATGAACTCGCAGGAGTAGGGTTGACGATAATCCCTGAAATCGAAACTCAATAACAATTAGCGCTGAGAGTATGCGACGCGTAGCCTGAAACAAGAGGCATATCCTTTACTAAGCTTTACTAAGGACTGAGCACATACTCAGAGTTAGCGCATAGGAAATGACCAAAAACTATGGTAGATACCTAGTGATATTATGTAGAAAATAGATTCAAAACTAGTATCAACAGAGTGCATGAAGTCAAAGTTAATGAAACCTATTATATTATATCATAATGAAACCTATTGTGATATTCTGCTTGAATGGCGTCACCTAACTATAGAAGAGAGTTTAAGTATGACATTTTTGGGTTATTTTTATATCGAGGAATGAGAATCATTATGTTTTTTGCCAAAGCCTTTAAATATGATTAAATTTTTTAAGTAGTACAACAATCTAATATTGTTTCTCTTACATGCTCCTAGGTTATAATTCAAAGCATCATAGTTACTAAAACTCATGATTTTTTTTTCTCTCTAAATAACTAAAACACACAATTGTGCTACTCTTAATATTCAACTTCCACTATTGTTAAGACAACTTCCTCTAATTCTTATTGTTCCTCCATGAGTAAGCTAGCTACTAGTTGGGCTTGAACCATCATTAACAAGCTACTATGGTGTTACCTAACTGTATTTAAGAAGTGGTGGAGTTGGTACAATGCCAACTTTTCTATTGTGTACTACCATTCCCACTACTAGGTTCCCATCCTCCCCTAATAATTTGGACACATTTGTTGGCCTTATGATATGGTTTACCATTAGCTCAATTGATTATTTCTCATCCACCGTATAATTCTACATTCCATCCAACCTCTCACTTTGTAATCACATACCTCTTGTAAACCCACTCAAGTGTGTTGATCATACCTCGTTGAGGTTCCTTGACTACTACTCCTTATTAAGTTATATTTTATCATCAACCTTTGGTTTCAGAACCACCCTCTAGCCAACTCACCTTTCCCATTCAAATTCTCCCTATTATCCTATACCTTATAATTTTGTGTTCGAGAGTAATATTTTTTTTTAATGGGGATATGCATAATTTGATATAACAGAATACGTTTCTTTAACTTTGACTTCGTGTGCACTCTGTTCATACTAGTTTTGAGTCTTTTTCCTAAATAATATCACTAGCTATCTACGATAGTTTATTTTCGTTTTCTATCTGTCTTCAATAGTATTTCCTTTCTCTAGAATAGATTTTTAATAAGTATTTTACATTGATAATCATATTACGTTATGTTTGTAATTTGCAAATTTTCAATGTAGAATTATGCACGATCATGAAATATAATTATGGCTATTTTTATTTTCATGTAATAGTAGACATAGTGATAATATCATCCTCTTTTCCAGAAAATTATGATAATACACTAATTTAAGGTGGCATGCATTATAGTAGCATAAGTGCTTAGGATAATTTTAGTATACCATCCATTAAGCTTATCTTGAATTTCTTTGGAATTATTACCATAAATTATACAAGTATGAGATTAATTTATTTTATTTTGGCAAGAATCGCATTCCTAAGTGTCACATTCCCAAACATATAAATCACCTTTATTTTTTTATTCCTAAGTATTCAAATTTATAATATCATCCCCAAAACCTAGGGATATTACAACGATGAATTAAAAATTAAAAATATGATTAAGATTTCCTTGTTTACTTGATAGTGGAGGTCTCATATTAAATTATCAACACCAATTTATTATCTTTCATTCCCCCACTTTAATACTAGAATATTATTATTGTTATTTTAATCCCTAACCCCTAACCCCTAAAATCCTTAACTACTACATCCCCTAACCCATAATCCTTTAAACCCCTAACCCATTTAACCCGCTAAACAAAGCATCTAACCCCTTCAACCCTGATTCACAACCCCTAACCCACTTAACCCCTTATACCCCTAAACCTTGAACCCATTAACCCCCTAAACCCTAAATCTATAAACCCTTAACCCCTAACCCATTTAATCCCCTAAACCACTAAAACTCTAACCCATTGAACCTCTAAACCCTAAACATCTAAACCCTTAAACCCCTAAACCAGAAACACCTAAAGGCATAACCCCTTAACCCTTAAACTCGTCAATATTTAATGCTTAATCCATTAACCCCTCACCCCTAAACCCTAAAATCCTTAACTGCTAAATCCCCTATCCCCTAAGCCCTAATCCCTAATCCCTTAACGAGTAACTCATTATTCACCTAACCGCTAATTGCACCTAAATCCCCTAGCCCCTAAGCCCATGAAACCCTATCCCCTAAGCCTTTGATACCTAATCCATTAACCACTACCTCATTATTCCCCTAACCTGTAAATGCACCTAAATCCCCTAACCGCTAACCCCCCAATCCATAACACCTTAACAACAAACTCATTATTCCCATAACATCGAGTTAATGATATTTCGTGTAAAGTTTACAACTCCATGTACAAGAGGATACACAACCCATTGGGTTCCACATAAGTTTCATGTTGTTGACAAATTGTGGATGGACTTGCACAAATAAGATCCTTAGCTAGATAAATATGCTAAGTGAGGGAAACTATAACAATGTCCCTCGACAAAAATGAGCGCTTTTATGGAAAAAAACATAAAAACACTCTAGGAAAGAAAGGCATGATTTTATGGAAAAACCTAGGAAGGTGGATTAAGTAGCTCTACAAAAAATAGGGAGGTAGCTAAAGGAAACCATATCATGAAAAAGGTATTAAATACCAAGGGTAGGCACTAATAGAGGTAGTTGAAGGATAGCAAGAAAATTCTCAACTCACAGTCAAGTTGAGTAACGAAGTTCTAGGTTGGGTGGTAAGGGGGTGAACTCGAGGAAGTAAGTTCTAGGTTGGGGAGTAAAGGTGTCTCATTCGTAACACTAATCTCATGAGATTGTTGACTATGTTTCTGTTTGTTTATTTTTAATGTGTAAAAATAGACATAAACGTGATTTTTATTGGAAAGACTCTTAATATATCTTCATCCACTTTTTTTAAAGGATTTGATTAAAATTGAATAGGTGTAAGAAAATGAGTAAGCTTATCTCTTGTTTATTGATGTAGCACAATCACCTTAAGCGAACTTATGCCACTATAATGCATGCCACCTTAAATCAATGTATTATAATAATTTGATAGAAAAAAGGATGATATTATCACTATGTCTACTATTATATAAAAATTAAAATAACCATAATTATATTTCATTAGTGTGCATAATTCTACATTGAAAATTTACAAATTACAAATATAACCAAATATGATTATCATGGTAAAATACTTAGTTAAAAATATATTCTAGAGAGAGGAAATAATATTGAAGACACATAGGAAATGACCAAAAACTATGGTAGATACCTAGTGATATTATGTAGAAAAGAGATTCAAAACTAGTATCAAGAGAGTGCATGAAATCAAAGTTAATGAAACCGATTATATTATATCATAATGAAACCTATTGTTATATTATATCATAATGAAACCTATTGTGATATTCTGCTTGAATGGCGTCACCTAACTACAGAAGAGAGTTTAAGTATGACATTTTTGGGTTATTTTTATATCGAGGTATGATAATCATTATGTTTTTTGCCAAAGCCTTTAAATATGATTAAATTTTTTAAGTAGTACAACAATCTAATATTATTTCTCTTACATGCTCCTAGGTTATAATTCAAAGCATCATAGTTACTAAGACTCATGATTTTTTTTTTCTCTCTAAATAACTAAAACACACAATTGTGCTACTCTTAATATTCAACTTCCACTATTGTTAAGACAACTTCCTCTAATTCTTATTGTTCCTCCATGAGTAAGCTAGCTACTAGGTGGGCTTGAACCATCATTAACAAGCCACTATGGTGTTACCTAACTGTATTTAAGTAAAATAAGTGGTGGAGTTGGTACAACGCCAAATTTTCTATTGTGTACTACCATTCCCACTACTAGGTTCCCATCCTCCCCTAATAATTTGGACACATTTGTTGGCCTTATGATATGGTTTACCATTAGCTCAATTGATTATTTCTCATCCACCGTATAATTCTACATTCCATCCAACCTATCACTTTGTAATCACATACCTCTTGTAAACCCACTCAAGTGTGTTCATCATACCTCGTTGAGGTTCCTTGATTAATAATCCTTATTAACTTATATTTTATCATCAACCTTTGGTTTCAGAACCATTCTCTAGCCAACTCACCTTTCCCATTCAAATTCTCCCTATTATCCTATACCTTCTAATTTTGTGTTCCAGAGTAATATTTTTTTTTTTAATGGGGATATGCATAATTTGATATAACAGAATACGTTTCTTTAACTTTGACTTCGTGTGCACTCTGTTCATACTAGTTTTGAGTCTTTTTCCTAAATAATATCACTAGATATCTACGATAGTTTATTTTCGTTTTCTATCTGTCTTCAATAGTATTTCCTTTCTCTAGAATAGATTTTTAATAAGTATTTTACATTGATAATCATATTACGTTATGTTTGTAATTTGCAAATTTTCAATGTATAATTATGCACAATCATGAAATATAATTATGGCTATTTTTATTTTCATGTAATAGTAGACATAGTGATAATATCATCCTCTTTTCCAGCAAATTATGATAATACACTAATTTAAGGTGGCATGCATTATAGTAGCATAAGTGCTTAGGATAATTTTAGTATACCATCCATTAAGCTTATCTTGAATTTCTTTGGAATTATTACCATAAATTATACAAGTATGAGATTAATTTATTTTATTTTGGCAAGAATCGTATTCCTAAGTGTCACATTCCCAAACATATAAATCACCTTTATTTTTTTATTCCTAAGTATTCAAATTTATAATATCATCCCCAAAACCTAGGTATATTACAACGATAAATTAAAAATTAAAAATATGATTAAGATTTCCTTGTTTACTTGATAGTGGAGGTCTCATATTAAATTATCAACACCAATTTATTATCTTTCATTCCCCCACCTTACTACTAGAATATTATTATTGTTATTTTAATCCCTAACCCCTAACCCCTAAAATCCTTAACTACTACATCCCCTAACCCATAATCCTTTAAACCCCTAACCCATTTAACCCGCTAAACAAAGCATCTAACCCCTTCAACCCTGATTCACAACCCCTAACCCACTTAACCCCTTTGACCCCTAAACCTTGAACCCATTAACCCCCTAAACCCTAAATCTATAAACCCTTAACCCCTAACCCATTTAACCCCCTAAACCACTAAAACTCTAACCCATTGAACCTCTAAACCCTAAAAATCTAAACCCTTAAACCCCTAAACCAGAAAAACCTAAAGGCATAACCCCTTAACCCTTAAACTCGTCAATATTTAATGCTTAATCCATTAACCCCTCACCCCTAAACCATAAAATCCTTAACTGCTAAATCCCCTATCCCCTAAGCCCTAATCCCTAATCCCTTAACGAGTAACTCATTATTCACCTAACCGCTAATTGCACCTAAATCCCCTAGCCCCTAAGCCCATGAAACCATATTCCCTAAGCCTTTGATACCTAATCCCTTAACCACTACCTCATTATTCCCCTAACCTGTAAATGCACCTAAATCCCCTAACCCCTAACCCCCCAATCCATAACCCCTTAACAACAAACTCATTATTCCCATAACACCGAGTTAATGATATTTCGTGTAAAGTTTACAACTCCATGTACAAGAGGATACACAACCCATTGGGTTCCACATAAGTTTCATGTTGTTGAAAAATTATGGATGGACTTGCACAAATAACAGTTGAAAAATTCCATAATAAGCTCATACCACTTTCATACGATCCTCACACCATCACCAAGGGTATTTGTGATAATTCTTTTGAGGATAATCATAGGATGAGTTATATTACTTCAAACGTATTTGCTAGGATGATTTATGCTTGATGGGGTGCATGTATAGAAAGAGTTCCTTTAAGAGAACAAAAATATGATTGCACGATAACTCACATAAGTAATTGTGATATTTTGCTTGAATGCTGTCACCTGATTACATAATAGAGTTTAAGTATGAAATTTTTGGGTTATTTTTATATCAAGGTATGAGAATCATCATGTTTTTTTCCAAACCCTTTGAATATGATTAAATTTTTTAAATAGTACATCAATCTAGTCTTATTTCTCTTACATTCTCCTAGGTTATAATTCAAAGCATCATAGGTACTAAAACTCTTGAAACTTTTGTTTTTTTCTCTAAATAACTAAAACTCACAATTGTGCTACTCTTAATATTGAACTTCCACTATTGTTAAGACAACTTCCTATAATTCTTATTGTTCCTCCATGAGTAAGCTAACTACAAGGTGGGCTTGAACCATTATTAACAAGCTACTATGGTGTTACCTAAGGGTATTTAAGAAAAATAAGGGGCGGAGTTGGTACAATGCCAAGTTTGCTATTGTGTAGTGCCATTCTCACTACTAGGTTCTCATACTCCCTTAATGATTTGGACACATTTATTGGCCTTATGATATGGTTTCCATTTAGTTCATTTGGTTATTTCTCATCCACAATCTAGTTCTACATTCCATCCAACCTGTCACTTTGTAATCACATATGTCTTGTAAACCCACTCAAGTGTGTTCATCATACCTCATTGAGGTTCATTGACTACTACTCCTTATTGAGTTATATTATATCATCAACCTTTGGCTTCAGAACCATTCTCTAGGCAACTCACCTTTCCCATACGAATTCTCCCTATTATCATATCCCTTCTAATTTTGTGTTTCAGATGATCAAGTAATATTTTTTTTATGGGGATATGAATAATTTGGTATAACATAATAAGTTTCTTTAACTTTCACTTAGTGTGCACTCTGTTGATACTAGTTTTGAGTCTCTTTCCTACATAATATCACTAGCTATCTACCATAGTTTTTTCTCATTTTCTATCTGTCTTCAACAATATTTCCTCTCTGTAGAATAGATTTTTAATTAAGTATTTGACATTGATAATCTTATTAGGTTATTTTTGTAATTTTTAAATTTTCAATGTAGAATGATGCACAATCATGAAATATAATTATGCTTATTTTTTATTTTTATATACTAGTAGACATAGTGATAACATCATCCTCTTTTCGACCAAATTATGATAATACATTGATTTAAGGTGGCATGCATTATAGTTGAATAAGTTTTCTTAAGATAATTTTAGTGCATCAATAACCAAGAGATAAGCTTACTCACGTTTGTACACAGATTCATTTTTCAATTTCTAGCATTCTTGGATTTAATTATAGCTTCCCACAACCACACTCTATAGTATTCATAAATCTGAAACCTATGTTCTTGAGGAGAATATTCATGGGACTAAAATAACATAAACAATAAAATAACTAGACTTTCTTCTTTGTGAAACAAATGAATCTATACCAAGGCTCCTTGGAAGAGATGAGTAGAAAGATACTTGTTATAATTAAGTTTTATTTCTAAACAATCCATTAAATATTTATATTCACTCCCTAATAAATTTTCTTTTCTAATGAATGAATTTAGTTGTACAGTCACCCTAGTTATTCAAGAGATCCTAACTTAAATCTCTAGATAAACTCTATTCCACAACAATTACACAAAAACTGGCTCCCATCAAAATTATAACACATATAAGTTGTATAGAGCTCCATTCATCACATATTACTTTCACATGATTTGAATTTGATACATGTAACTATATTTATCAACATTCCCAACTCATATATTTTTATTAACGGCTAAAAAAAGTGAATGAAGATATATCAAGAGTTTTCCCAATGAAAATCACATTTATGTCTAGTTTTACACTTTACAAATAAACAACTTGAAAAATAGTCAACAATCTCAGGAGATTGGAATGAGACATATTTAGTCCCCAACCTAGAACTTACTTCCTCTAGTTCACCCCCTTACCACACAACATAGAACTTATTTACTTAACTTGACCGAGAGTTGAGAATTTTCTTGCTATCCATCAACTACCTATGTTAATGGCTACCCTTGGTTTTTAATACCTTTTTTCATGATAAGGTTTCCTTTAGCAACTTCCCTCCTTTTTGTAGAGCTACTTAATCCACTTTCCTAGGTTTTTCCATAAAATCATGCCTTTCTCTCCTACAGTGATTTTATGTTTTTATCCCATAAAAGCTCTCATTTTTCTGAGTCAACACTTTTATAGTTTCCCCCCCTTCGCATATTTATCTAGCTAATCACATTCCTAACTGTCACATTCTCAAACAAATAAATCCCCTTTATTTTTTTATTCTTAAGTATTCAAATTTATAATAACATCCCAACAACCTAGGGATATTACAACCATGAATTAAAAATTAAAAATATGATTAAGCTTTCCTTGTTTACTTGATAGTGGAGGTCTCATACACAATTATAATCACCAATTTATATTCTTTCATGCCTCCACCTTACTACTAGAATATTGTTATTGTTATTTTAATATAATTTTTTGAATTAAAATTTTTATTAGGGAAGATAATTCTTTTTTCAATCTTAATTATTATTTTATTTTTTGAAAGACAATTTAAATAATATTTTCTAAATTAATGATAATTAACTAATGTATTTGGGGCTAATATATTTAGTGATGCCTAGCTTGGTGGTTCAAATATTTTAATTAGCCTCACTCTTCCCCTTAATCAGTTTTTTTAGGTATCAGTTAGTATGTATTGGATTCTTTCATTTTGTTAAAAATTCATGATATATTTTTTATTTTAAATTTAAATATATGGTTATAAGTTTCTTTTAGGTATGTTTTATTATGTATTGGATTTTTTATTTTCATATCCAGGTTTTATTTAAAGTTTTGTTTAATGATGCATGATAATTGTTTTATTTTATTTAAAGTTGTTTTGTTTATGATTAGAGAGTTTAATTGTAGAGTATATTTTTTTACTATATTCATTACTTATGCATAAAAATGATTATGGACTTTATGTGTAGAATTAGTATATAGTACAAGTTTTTTATTTATTGCTATTTCACCTAATGAGTAATTTTTGAGAGTTTTTAATTTGTTATTAGAGTATGTATGTTTTAGTTTATGGTTGTTTTCATATATGAGAGCATTTGTAACTAATGTGATTTATTCACCAATAAAGTTGTAATAGTTTAAGGTTGATTATTATTCATTTTCATATTATCATAAAAATTCAAAAGTTTGTGGGAGTATTTATAATGTTATATTTTTCAAATCATGATTTGGTTTGATGGTATGTATTTTATGAATTGAAAAATTGAAGTGTTTATTTGATATTAAATTTTATTTTTATTTTTAATAAAGAGTGTTAATTTTTATAATTTAAATAACTTTATTATTCAAATATTTGTTAAATCTTAATATTTTTTTAGAATAAAATAATTATAAAATGTGTTTTGAATTTTACCAGAGATTAAGAGGTTTGTACAAAAAAAAATTATAATAATAATGTAATTATAAATTCAAACACTAAATTGGTGTTTAGGACCAACTGTTTGTGAGATAAAAACAATTTGATTGTAAAAGCCACACTTTAACCCAACATGACGAGATGCCTCAAGTAAATTTCAAATCCCATAAAATAGGTTAAGATATTTGATTTGGCCCTAACCCACATTAGTCTAAGTAATTAACAACATTACCCCAATATAATATTAAATATTAAATTTTGCTTTATAGAAAATGCCATACATAAATCAGCGGCATACAACTTTTATATTTTGAAAAATAAGAATTCATATTATACAATCTATTTAAAGGAGAGACATTGTGGTAGTTACATGATCATTATAATGAGATGTTCAAAAAAATTTGTATGATACGACCGCAACCTTCCTAGACCAATCTTTACCTTGGACATATCAAGCACCAAGAGTGATCAAATCTCTATGTATATTGTAATTTTGTTCTTATTCTCTTCAATTTTGGAAAATTTTGATGGGATTGATTTAACAACTAGTGGGTTCATTGTGCAGTTTTTAAAGGTTCTTTATTATTGATTTTAAGATTACCATAATGATTATAAACTTTTTGAGAGTCTTTATAATCTTATATTTTCGAATTTGTGATTTTGTTTGATGGCCGGGTTTCTATGTATTGAAGAATTGTGCGATTGAAGAATGACCATAATGATAATTATTTACTCATTTAAATTTGTAAACATGCATTATAAGAACTAACTCATATCATTAATATCATAATGTGGATTTTTATAATATTGTATTTTTCAAATTGTGATTTATTTCATGATAAGTGTTTTATGAATTGAAGAATTGAAATTTTATATTTTTATAAGCTAATCAACTTGGAGTAAACAAAAGTATTATTTTGGGATTCAAAATTTTCTTTGCAATAGAAACATTTCATTTTAAGAATATCTATTTTGAATATTTTTTTAATTTTTAATTTTATTTTCTAATGATTTTCTATTTAACCACTAACCCATTTAACACCCAAAAACCCTAACCCATTTAACTCCCCAAATCCTAACACTATCAATCCCTAACCCCTAACCCATTTAACTCGCTAAACTAACCCCTAACCCATTTAACCCCTTATACCACTAAACCCTAAACCCATTAACCCCTTAAACCTATAAACCCTTAAACCCTAACCCCTAAAACCCTAATTCCCAACCCCTAGCCCATTTAACCCCTAAACCACTAAAACTCTAACCCATTGAAAATCTAAACCCTGAGCATATAAACCCTTAAACCCCTAAGGTGGAGGCATGAAAGACAATAAATTGGTGTTCATAATTGTGTATGAGACCTCCACTATTAAGTAAACAAAGAAAGCTTAATCATATTTTTAAATTTTAATTCATCCTTGTAATATACCTGTGTTGTGGGGATGTTATTATAAATTTTAATACTTAGGAATAAATAAATAACAGTGATTTATATGTTTGCAAATGTGACACTTAGGAATGGGATGCTTGCCAAGATAAAAGAAATTAATCTCATGCTTGGATAATGATTTATGGTAATAATTCCAGAAAGAAATTCAAGATAATATTAATGGATGAGAGATAAATATCCATTAAGATCCTTAGCTAGATAAATATGCTAAGTGAGGGAAACTATAACAGTGTCCCTCGACAGAAATGAGCGCTTTTATGGAAAAAAACATAAAAACACTCTAGGAAAGAAAGGCATGATTTTATGGAAAAACCTAGGAAGGTGGATTAAGTAGCTCTACAAAAAAGAGGGAGTTTGCTAAAGGAAACCATATCATGAAAAAGGTATTAAATACCAAGGGTAGGCACTAATAGAGGTAGTTGAAGGATAGCAAGAAAATTCTCAACTCACAGTCAAGTTGAGTAACGAAGTTCTAGGTTGGGTGGTAAGGGGGTGAACTCGAGGAAGTCAGTTCTAGGTTGGGGAGTAAAGGTGTCTCATTCGTAACACTAATCTCATGAGATTGTTGACTATGTTTCAGTTTGTTTATTTTTAATGTGTAAAAATAGACATAAACGTGATTTTTATTGGAAAGACTCTTAATATATCTTCATTCACTTTTTTTTAAAGGATTTGATTAAAATTGAATAGGTGTAAAAAAATGAGTAAGCTTATCTCTTGTTTGTTGATGTAGCACAATCACCTTAAGCGAACTTATGCTACTATAATGCATGCCACCTTAAATCAATGTATTATAATAATTTGCTAGAAACGAGGATGATATTATCACTATGTCTACTATTATATAAAAATTAAAATAACCATAATTATATTTCATTAGTGTGCATAATTCTACCTTGACAATTTACAAATTACAAATATAACCAAATATGATTGTCAATGTAAAATACTTAGTTAAAAATATATTCTAGAGAGAGGAAATAATATTGAAGACACATAGCAAATGACCAAAAACTATGGTAGATACCTAGTGATATTATGTGGAAAAGAGATTCAAAACTAGTATCAACAGAGTGCATGAAGTCAAAGTTAATGAAACCTATTATATTATATCACAATGAAACCTATTGTTATATTATATCATAATGAAACCTATTGTGAAATTTTGCTTGAATGGCGTCACCTAACTACAGAAGAGAGTTTAAGTATCACATTTTTGGGTTATTTTTATATCGAGGTATGAGAATCATTATGTTTTTTGCCAAAGCCTTTAAATATGATTAAATTTTTTAAGTAGTACAACAATATAATATTATTTCTCTTACATGCTCCTAGGTTATAATTCAAAGCATCATAGTTACTAAAACTCATGATTTTTTTTTTCTCTCTAAATAACTGAAACACACAATTGTGCTACTCTTAATATTCAACTTCCACTATTGTTAAGACAACTTCCTCTAATTCTTATTGTTCCTCCATGAGTAAGCTAGCTACTAGGTGGGCTTGAACCATCATTAACAAGCTACTATGGTGTTACCTAACTGTTTTTAAGAAGTGGTGGAGTTGGTACAATGCCAACTTTTCTATTGTGTACTACCATTCCCACTACTAGGTTCCCATCCTCCCCTAATAATTTGGACACATTTGTTGGCCTTATGATATGGTTTACCATTAGCTGAATTGATTATTTCTCATCCACCGTATAATTCTACATTCCATCCAACCTCTCACTTTGTAATCACATACCTCTTGTAAACCCACTCAAGTGTGTTCATCATACCTCGTTGAGGTTCCTTGACTACTACTCCTTATTAAGTTATATTTTATCATCAACCTTTGGTTTCAGAACCTTTCTCTAGCCAACTCACCTTTCCCATTCAAATTCTCCCTATTACCCTATACCTTCTAATTTTGTGTTCCAGAGTAATATTTTTTTTTTTAATGGGGATATGCATAATTTGATATAACAGAATACGTTTCTTTAACTTTGACTTCGTGTGCACTCTGTTCATACTAGTTTTGAGTCTTTTTCCTAAATAATATCACTAGCTATCTACGATAGTTTATTTTTGTTTTCTATCTGTCTTCAATAGTATTTCCTTTCTCTAGAATAGATTTTTAATAAGTATTTTACATTGATAATCATATTACGTTATGTTTGTAATTTGCAAATTTTCAATGTAGAATTATGCATAATCATGAAATATAATTATGGTTATTTTTATTTTCATGTAATAGTAGACATAGTGATAATATCATCCTCTTTTCCAGCAAATTATGATAATACACTAATTTAAGGTGGCATGCATTATAGTAGCATAAGTGCTTAAGATAATTTTAGTATATCATCCATTAAGCTTATCTTGAATTTCTTTGGAATTATTACCATAAATTATACAAGTATGAGATTAATTTATTTTATTTTGGCAAGAATCACATTCCTAAGTGTCACATTACCAAACATATAAATCACCTTTATTTTTTTTTCCTAAGTATTCAAATTTATAATATCATCCCCAAAACCTAGGGATATTACAACGATGAATTAAAAATTAAAAATATGATTAAGATTTCCTTGTTTACTTGATAGTGGAGGTCTCATATTAAATTATCAACACCAATTTATTATCTTTCATTACCCCACCTTAATACTAGAATATTATTATTGTTATTTTAATCCCTAACCCCTAACCCCTAAAATCCTTAACTACTACATCCCCTAAAGGTGTCTTTAGGTATACTTCATTTCTTTTCCACACATTCCTTTATTTTCAATCAGACAATTTTCCTATAACTCTTTAGAAGATGGATGTGCTAGTAACTCCACATTTTGTTATATTCTGGACTTCCTTGATCAGAAAGGAGTCAAATGAATTCACTTATGTAGAGTTTACAGATTATTTTATCCATCCATTGGTAAATTTTCTAAACAACAGCGTGCAATATAGGATCAGCAATGAAATCAAGAATGTTTTATAGTTGTTAGAACAGAGCACCACAGGTGATTGGTATTTATACCAAAATCACACTAAAATCATAGTTTATGGGTCAAACCTCCTTCCTTACAAGTTGCCAAAATATTTACCTATGAGGTTGTTTGCTTTAGAGTATATAACACAGATTATGAACTCAGATGCTGTAAATTTCTTGGTTGCAATGAAGAAAACCCAATTTAAATTGAAGAATCAAGTTGGTCCATTCATATGTAATAATAGAGAAGAAAATGCAGAGGCAATAAAGCAATTAAAGGGGTTCAATTTTAGCAATAACTTTCTTTGGTATTATGATCCCTATGGTATAATCAGCAAAATGAGAGGTAAATGTAAATTGACTCCATACATTCATGAACAGAAACCTGATATTGAGAAATTCTCAAACCAAACAGAATGGTTAGAGAATACACTCGTAGAATTTGATAAACAAAGTGATACTAGTCACATTTTGCAGACTCCAGCTTCGGAAGATAGAAGCATGAAAAGAAACAGAGAAGAAGGCTCTTACACTGCTAAAAATACCACAGAAACAAAGTTTAAACTTAAGTACAACAAAAAGCCAAATATTAATCCAGCAGAAAAATAAAAAGAGACAGTTGAGGTTATATAAACAGAGATTCCATAGAAAGATATTGTGCCTCCCACAGTGATTGAAAATGAACATCAACCTACCACTTCCAATACACAATCGATCCAAAAACAACATAGTATAGAAGTGTCATCATCAAAGCAAACAGAGGAGAAGGATATGGACATTAAGGAAAGGTACAAAGAGATTAAGGCTAAAAATGAATAAATAAAGAATGAAATATACTCTCAGTACTTAAAGCAAACCCCCAGCATACAAAACAGACTGCTTTCAGCCTTTGATTACAAAAACAAGAAAATTTTGATGACAGTGTGATCCAGGTGGATTAAACAAGTACAAGTAGCTCAGCACAGAGGGCTCAAAAATAAAAGTGTTTGAAAGTCTCTCTAACTAGGTATAGGTTGTAGATCTTTTCATTCTGAATCCAACGGCACAGACGACACTCAATTCCGAATCTGTATGAAGGAGTTAGGAGCATTCAACGTTTGGGGATAACTTGGTGACTGGGCAGCCTTAAGGAAGGTGCAAATTTGAACTTTTCTGGCCACTGGATTCCGGAAAATTGAGGCCAAAATCCAGGTGAAATTGTGGCCTCTTTAATTTCACTCCTTCGGTCAAAATCAAAATTTTCAAAGATGCACAATTACTTACTAAAATAGAAAATAATTACAATTTTGGGTGGCGGGCCACCAACCCCACCACCCACGGCAACCATATAACAAATTTATATATGTTTAAAGAATAAACATATCATATATGAATTTCGATGCCGGTGGGGGTCGAACCCGCCCGGCCCATGTGGGTCAGCCCCCGAGCGAGCGACACCACTATCAAACCAACTGCATGTAACCGCAACCCTTTTATATCCCATATGAAACATGTTGGCGGGGATTAAGGGGCAGGCCACCCAATGCGAACTTGACCCCCTTCCATCCAAAATGCGCACAGTTTTTTCTTTTAAACAAAAAAAAATATGCCATGTATGGGAGGGTGGGATTTGACTCCCCGACACCTCCTCAACCAACTCCAATTTTACCATTACACCAATGAATCACTTTGGTTATTCTGCCGCAAAATTTTTATATATCCTCATTTTCACAAGTGCGCCCAAGGCGATGGAGGAGCAGAGCATGCACAAATTTCGAGTTTTTATTATTATTTTTTTATTGCAAGTGCATTGGAACCATGAGCCAGAAAAGAGGCAGGTGGAACCTTGATTGAGGCCAATTTTCAAGAGGGCGAAATTTTGACTTTGTCCAAATGGGAAAAATTTTATGTCATTTTTACACTACTCGACGCCATAAGTCTGATGGTGTGCTCAGTTTCTTCTTCTGAGTTTTTTTATTTTTCAGCCACTTTTGGAAGTGGGTTATGAAGGTGTCAGATTTCCGCATGTGCGCAGTCATTTTCACATTTTTTGATGCCACAAGTTTGATGGTGTTTTCCGATTCAGCCGCGGAGCAGCTCAGATTTCAGCAAATGTCAGCATGAGGTATATAATCTGGATTTCATGTACTTCTTCGTTTCTTTCTCTTTGAGATGCATTATGTCTTGCAGATCTCGGTTTATGCATGAGTTGTGGGATCTTGCCTTGTGTTGTTATTGATGTATTTTCAGCTATGGATTTGTGTCATGTATGAGATCCCTTTTATGCCACATTGGCAGGATGCTCATTTTCATATGTGTATTGTTGGGATCCCTTATTTCCTAGGATTGGCAAGATACTCTTAATTATTACATGTCAAATATGGTCATACTGATAGGAGTCTTTATTTATGTATGAAAGTTCCGCAGTGGAACATCTCTTAAAGAAGTCAAGCAACTCTTGCGTGAGGGCAATTTTTCCTTGTATTTCATAGGAAAACACATCCATGTACATCTTCTTCTTACAACACATAATGCAGCGGCCTACACCATCTTGACACTGAGGCTCGGAGATGTAGTCCCTCCTAGACGAACTCCGTTATCAAATGACATGTTCTTATGATTGCTGATCTTGTTCATTTATGTTCCTTTTATTTACAGCTACAATTGTTCATTTCAGTTCATTAACATCTTAATTAAATGCAATTCTAATTATCAGTTGAAGTAAAAGGTCTTGGTTAAGGGTATCAAGATTTTACACTGGATAAAGTGGTATCGGAGCAAGTATTCTTGCTAATTGGATTGCAAGTGTGAACATTAAACGTTTGCTAAGTTGAGCCATGGAGAATTTCAAGAACATGTACGAAAACATGTTCAGGGTGTCCGAGAAAGTAGACATGTTGTACGAGGCTTATGAAAAACAAGTAGCAGAGAACGATGAATTGAAGACACTCCTACATGAAGAAAAGGAGGACAAACATCAGTTACAGCTTCAGTTGCAAGTCACGACAGAGGCGTTGGATGACTTGAAGCGCAACCACGAAAGTCTTTGAGAAGATCATGACACATTGGAGGCACTCCTACATGAAGAGAAGGAGGACAAGCAGCAGTTGCAGCTTCAGTTACAAGCCACGACAGAGGCGTGGGAATAGTTGAAGCGCAACAATGAAATTCTGCAAGCAGATCATGATGCCTTGAAAGCATTCCTACAGAAAGAGAAGGAGGAGACACAGTAGTTGTAGCTTCAGCTACAAGCCGTGTCAGAGGCATTGACAAAAGTGAAGTGCAACAAAGGCTTACATAAGCTGCCTTCATTTATTTCACAACTAGCAACTAAGGTAAACAGTGTTAATTTATCTTCAGTTTCTTCAAATGATATCATTTCGGTTGGAAGTGTGGAAATACCCATTGCAGGGACCGGCATGAGACTCCTCTCCAAGATGGGGTACCGAGGAGGAGGACTTGGCATTCGTGGCCAAGGCATAACCGAACCATTGGAGGTTGTGCAGAGACCTCGTTATGCAGGTTTGGGGTACAATGAAGAAGGATGTTCGAAGGAAATCAAGGGAAAATAGATAATGATGAACTCTCAAGGGAAGAGGAATGATGGGGACACTTCGCCATCATTCCATGGCAGTGCACGTTGCAGTGAAGGAACTGAGGCGAGCTCCCATCATCATGATCATACCAGAGACACCCCAGAAGGTATACTAAGTCTCGTTATTCCAGAGTGCATTTTGATTATAAGAATGTTAATAACCTGTAACACCCCCAATTTTTGTGTTGAACTTGAAAAAATTAGACATTGAACTTTAATCCTAAGGGGAGTGGACCCCAAAGGATAAGTATGTGGTGAATGTAATTTAATAAATAAATTGATGAAATAAATAAATTGATTGTGCATTTTGACGAAGATGAGAATTAGAGATCACTTGCCAAATCCATGAGGATGGATAAGGCAACAAATCCCCACAATCTTTCAAAAATCCTTGAAAGAAATTAATTTAGATTTTGAGAAGGAATCTAAATTCCCCCAATGAAGAGGAGTAGTTGGGAAGAGGTAAGAAAAGCTGGAAAAGTTGAGGAAAAGCATAAAACAACTTTAAAGAGTCCCAAAATGGGAAACCTAGGCTAAACAGGAAAGAAAGCATCCTGCTATTCTGGACGCAGAATTAGAAACATGCTTTGGGGAAACATGAGCTTAAATAAGCTGCTCCTAAGAAGATCAGAGGTTGATCTGTGATGGAGGTGATCTCAGCTCGGGGGTGAGTTCTGGGAGACAAAAAGGACTCTAAGGTTGGGAGGTTGGTCAATTGCAATAGTGGTATGTTTCTGAAATTTTTGTTCATTTTGATGTATTATGGTATGAATTGGCTACATATAAAATTTAAGGGAATTTGTATGATTGATTTTAGTACTACATTTAACAGAGTCCATCCTAAGGCATTCACCTTCTAGATTCTGTTTAGTTGTAGACCAGAAATCCATAGAGTAGAAACCACAGAAACTCTAAACCAAGGTCGGTTTAAATCTGAAGTTACTTAGTCTCCATAGATAATTAAATATTATCTTGTTTTCTGTAGATACAAATGTGATATTATATGCTCATATGTATGCTAGAAAAATATTGCCAGCGAGCGAAAATCACATGATACATTAGGAAAGTAAAAACAGCAAATATGTGGTTAGTTCTTTCTATGTCAGGAGTAAACTTATAGAAATTCGGAATGCATTCCATTCTAACACATGAACCTTGAAATGAAAGTCGTAGCAATAGAATCTAATTAAACTTAAGGCATATAACTCAAGTAATTACATAACCATGTATATGCACTTACAACAAAATAAAAACAACAATAAACATGTCGAGAGCTGAACATTAGTTCGTTTTAATATCAATTGCAATACCGGTATATATGAGTAAAACCGGCAGATAAAAAAGGTGACGAGAGCAAAAAAAATAATAAACTAATTTTAAATATCAATTTCAGAGAAAGGGTTAGAAGAAAAGATTACTATACGAACTATATAGGTTCTGTTGATTCATGGTCAAACTATATTTATGATGAAGACATATAAATTAGGTCATCAAACAGAAAGGAGGCCGCGACATTTTCAGGCTCTTTTATACATTAGACAAACAGAACAAAACTATGAAATAACGCGTCAGAATAAATGGCCGACGACATGATGACTTGCTGTGTGTGAGCTTCATGCAACCGTTAGGGCTTATCTCTACGCATGCAATTGATAGTATCAAATCTGTTATGTATAAAATTTTATTCCACGAAAATTCATCAGTTAACCAACCCTTATAAACTCGGCATTCACGTGTCTATGGAACATGAGACGTAATGGGAAATGCGATCGTTCAAGTTGGGAGATAAAAAAAAACGTAAACCTCCATTCTCCACGAACAGACTTACGAGTTTATAGTTACTGATCGACCAGAATAGGTAACGATAAAAACAAATAGAGAGGACTTATATTGCTTAAAAAACGCCGAAACCGTGGTGATACCTCTGAGTTAAAAATATAAATCTTTTCGTTTGGCAGTCTGAGTTAAAAATACAAATCTTTTAGTTTGGCAGTCGAGATTTTAAAAGGAATACCTTACTTCGCATTTCTTTTACTGAGCTGGTAAGTGGGATTAATTCATGAATGTAAACGGTTGGTCCAACCCATACCATCGTAAAATAATACATGAGTAAAAGCAAATGATAAACATAGAAAACACGTAATACCAGAACGAAGTTGGGCGGGGAAAGGGCGCGGTATTTAGAACAAACCCCACGCCTTGTATTATTTTTCCCAGCCAAGATTTCATTCGCTGAACGTGTGTGATATAAACAGAGGGAAAACCCATGACGAGGAACAGATGCGGGGCAACTGTAACCAAACCACAAGCGTGCCATAAATACATTACACGAAATTTTAAATGAGTTCGGTTGCTATCGCAACCAGGAAAGAAGAGCTGGAAAAAGGAATGGTGTCCTCACCAGGAATGAAAGTGAATGCGAGACCACCAACACTCGCTTCGCGGGAAGGAAATCGCCTCTTTCCTTGGGGCATTAACCCTTAGTTGCCATTTAGCAAAGCGCAGTAATAACTGTGAAGGAAAACAATCTGCTACATTATTGTAGTAAAGAAACACTGAATAGAAAAACGATACGAATAAAATAAATCCAAGTCAGTCCTGAACCGAACATAATACACCAGAAACACGACCTGCGCCACAAGAAAATAATGCTCCCTCCATGCCGCCATTGTCATACGCAACCAACGATTTAGAACCCTGCAGCTTAGAAAATCAAGAGTGAATGAGAAATATCACAGAAACGAAGTTCAGGAAGATGAAATAGCAATGGACAGAACTGGGGTTTAAACAAAGGGAAACCGCTGAATACTTACCACGAATCCCCAACTGTACACGCGGAAGTTGTTCACAGGTTTAGCGTAGCTGAGGAAGGCGCTAACCCTAATCTGCATCGATCGAGAGTTGCACGAATCATGAAAGGGATTTAATCATCATGACAATCGGACAGGAAGTACCATTTCATAGTAATTTTTTTCTTTTCCATCTTAATTTCTAAGTACTGTGCCGACGAAGGTTCGTCTGAACCCTACGCTCTGTACATGCTGAAGTGAGTCGCAACCTGGGTCTCGTAGCAATGGGGGACACCCGCCGACTTCACAGAGCAGTGGCGCCGCGGTTGGGAATACCAATCTCTCAAGGCACGAGAGACCCACCACCCACTTGTACCTTGCAACAGTTCCGCGCATTAGAGGGCACCACGTATACTTCTTCTCCCAAACGAAACCGGTTGGATGGCCGTGGCAAGTACTCATACCACAGAAGATAGCACGCTGCTGTGGCCGGATTTCCAACTGCACCCCTTACACAACACGGAACAAAAACAAATGAATTAATTTCCACACACACCAGCAGGCGAAAGATACTAAGAAGGGTGCGTAATAAATCATACATGAGACAGATCGCGTGTGATCCGTGCATTAACGAAAAAAAAAAAACAATATATGTTTGGGGGTGGAGCGTAACCCTATACCACGATCATGTGCTGTAGTTACATAACCTTTTTATCTACCGCCTATCTTATAGCATGGGGAGTTAAAAGGTCAATAGCACAATTCCATTTTATATGAATTTTAAATGGCAGCATGAAAGTATTATATTGTGTGATAAAATTATATGATATGCATTTAAAAAGGACAATATATCAACCTTGTGTCGTGGGGATTAAATGGGGATGTAGAAATCTTATCTTAAGGGAAAGGACGTGGTAAGATAATAGTCATACATAAATGATGTTAGTGAGTAGAACAAATATTTACATATATATATATATATATATATGTATCTATAAATGGATTTAAATATAGAAGCGAAAGATTTCAAAGTGAAGATTGTAAGGTGTATTATAGCCATTAGGGACCAATGAGGATACAATGTCTTGTACCATAAGTATTAAAAAAAAACAAAATAAAAAAATAAAAAAATTTGGAGGTGTTACAAATGGTATCGGAGCCCAAGTGCAAAAATTGGGCTGTTGTTATTGTGCTCACTAAATTCTGAATGTATTGAACATTGTAGAGATTGTTTTTTTTTGTCTTACTAATCAAATGTATGAGTGTGTATAGTGGTGCTAAAATGGTTGAAGAGAGAGGAATTTATGTGGATCTGCATGATGAGTTTGCTACTTCAGATCCCAATGCCCCGGTAATGGCTATGTTGCATAGGCTGCAACGAGAATTGGCTGAACTAAGAAGCCATAATGACATGTTGTCATCAGCCAGTAAGGAGCAGGAAAAGCTCATTAGGGAGATAACTTCTCAGAACATCCAGGAAGGCGAAGGTTCCGGAAAGAGAAAGATGGATGAGTCTGATGATGATGATGCTGCTAGACAACAACATAAACAGAAAAGAGAATTGCAGGGAGAATTTTGAAAGATCAAACCTCCCTCTTATGATGGGGAGAAGGAAGAAGATGCTGAAGCTTGGTTGCTGAACATGATCAAGTATTTCCAAGTTTATGAATATGAGAGCAATCTGAAGGCCAGATTAGCTGTGTATCAGCTACAAGGAAAAGCTACACTGTGGTGGGAAGAGACCAAAATGGTGCATGCCATTGATGAAAAGACAGTTACTTGGGAAGATTTTCAGGCTAAGTTCAAAAATCGTTATTTGAACGAACGTTATTATGATGATAAAGCTAAATAATTCCATGAACTTAGACTAGGACAGCTCACTATCGATGAGTTTGTCACTAAGTTTACAAATTTACTGAGATATGTCCCTTACATTAGGGAAGAAAAGGCAAAGGTACAAAGGTTTTTAAATTGCCTGCCTACTGTGTACAAGGAGAAAAATTGAGTTTGATAACCCAAAGACAATGGATGAAGCTGTTAGAAAAACAAGATTATGCTATCAGTAGTTTAAAGGTAAAGCTGAACAAGGGAAGAGCTGGCTGAACAAGGGTGAGTTCAAAGGTAAAAGACCAAAACCAGCATATCTAAGAAATTTTGGTAGAGATCATCAGCGGAAAAAATTCATTAAAACCAAAGAAAAGCTAAGCTTATAGAGTCCAGTAGCCTCAAAACAAGTGGAGAACGATAAAAGGATGGGACGATTCAGAATGAAGGAACCTTTCAAAATGTTGGAGGCAGCAGAGAGCCCATATGATGAAGGGGCCCTTTATCGAAATATTCATATGATCGGCGAGGAGAACGAGAGGCAACAACGGTCAATGACGCGCGGAAATATGCCAACTATCGATGCGGCATTGGAAAATCGGCAAGCGAGAACGTAAGCTTAACCATGGTGGAAATGGACGGTAAGATTTCGACCTATACGATGCTGACTTTGATTGATCAGTGCTTCTTTGAGTTACATTAGTCCTGGAATTATAGAAAAATGTAACATTAAACCTGAAAAATTTCAGCAGTCATGGTTGGTACAGCTGGCTACTGGGACTAAGAGAAAAGTAACACATAAACTGCCTAAAACAGCAATACAATTAAATGGTTTTCCAACAGAAGTAAATCTGAACATATTGCCGTTAGGATCCTATGATTTACTGATAGGAATGGATTGGCTAGAAAAGAAGAAAGCCCTGATGAACTGCTGGGATAAAACCCTTCATTATGTGGATGAAGAGGGGAAACCTTTTACCTTAAAGGGGAAACCAAAATCCATTTCAGTAAGACAAATATCAGCCTTACAATTGAAAATAACAGCTAGAAAAGGATACCAAGTCTATGTTGTACATGTGGAAGAAGTAGAACAGAGAACTGAAGAAAATCTGCTGAGTGAATTACCTGTGGTAAGAGAATTTAAAGAAGTTTTCCCAGATGAGATTCCTCATCTTCCCCCCAAAAGAGAAATTCATTTTTCCATAGATCTGGTGCCAGGAGCCACACCTGTTTCCCAAGCCCCTTATCGAATGAGTCCCCCTGAACTTATGGAGCTGAAGATGCAGCTGCAAGAATTATTGGATAAAGGTTACATTAGACCAAGTGTGTCTCCGTGGGGAGCACCAGTCCTATTTGTGAAAAAGAAAGATGGAACTTTTAGGATGTGCATTGACTATCGCCAACTGAACAAGTTGACCATCAAAAATAGATACCCTTTACCTAGAATTGATGATCTTTTTGATCAGGTGAGAGGAGCTTCAGTCTTTTCAAATATTGACTTAAGGACTGGGTATCACCAGCTCAGAATCAAGGAAGAGATATTAGCAAAACAACTTTTCGAACCCAGTATGGACACTATGAATTTGTAGTCCTACCTTTTGGACTGACAAATGCCCCTGCCACTTTTATGTGCCTGATGAACAGTGTGTTAAATAAGTATTTGGATAAATTTGTTTTGGTATTCATAGATGATATTTTAGTTTACTCCAAAAACAAAGAGGAACACAAGGAACATCTGCGGATAGTGTTGCAAACTCTGAAAGAAAATCAGCTATATGCCAAGTTCATTAAATGTGAATTTTACAAGGATAAGATTCAATATTTGGGTCATATTATTTCTGAAAAAGGGCTTGCAGTTGACCCTGAAAAGATAAAAGCAATTAAGGAATGGCCAGTCCCAACTGATGTTTCAGCAGTGAGGTCATTCATGGGGATGGCAGGTTACTATCGTAGATTTGTGGAAAGATTTTCTGCCATAGCACATCCCATTACTTCATTGCAAAGAAAGGGTGTCAAGTTTGTGTGGACTGAGAAATGTCAAAATAGTTTCGAACAATTGAAACAAAAACTTATTTCAGCCCCTATACTAAAAATTGTTGATCCTGATAAAGAGTTTGTTGTATGTACAGATGCTTGCAGAGAGGGGCTAGGAGGAGTTCTATTGCAGGAAAATTCAGTTATTGCATATGAATCTAGGAAACTAAAAATACATGAACATAATTATAGTGCATATGATTTAGAATTTGCAGCTGTTATCCATGCTCTGAAAATGTGGCGGCACTATCTTCTTGGGAAAAAGTTCACATTGATGATTGATCATATTAGCCTCAAATATTTCTTTTCTCAAACTGACCTGAATGCAAGACAAGCCAGATGGTTGTCCTTTTTAAGTGAATTTGATATGGATATAAAGCATATCAAGGGAAAAGAAAATAAAGTTGCGGATGCACTTAGTAGAAATGCTTGTCAACATCTAAACAGCATTGGGAGTAGTGCCCAGATGGAGGTAGAGGAATTGGTGGGAAAAGCAGCAAATCAAGATCCCAACTATGAAGCACTCTTGGTGAAACTACAGAAAAGGGATAAGACTGATTTCACTAAAAATCAAAAGGGGCTACTCTATTTCAAAAACAGGTTGTATATTCCAAATATAGAGTCATTAAAAAGAGAAATTTTAGATGAATATCACAAACAGCCCTATGCAGGACATCCAGGATACCAAAATATGTTAACATCCTTAAAGAAGAAGTTGTTTCTGGCCAGGAATGAAGAGAGATGTGGCAGAGTATTTAAGTAGATGTATGGAATGTAAGCTAGTCAAAGTTGAGCATCAACATCCAGCAGGACTTTTAAACCCTTTGCCAATTGCAGAATGGAAATGGGACACAGTTTCCATGGATTTTATAACATGACTACCTAAAACCAAATACCAACACAAATCTGTAATGGTGGTAGTAGACACTTTAACCAAAGCTGCCCACTTTATACCAGTGAAATCTACTTTCGGAACAGCTCAAGTAGCAAATGTTTTCCTGAAGGAGATAGTAAGGCTTCATGGAGTTCCCAAAGTAATTGTTTCAGATTGAGATGCTAAGTTTACAGCAGCATTTTTGGAAGGGATTATTTGCAGGGATGGGTACTAAGCTGAATTTTAGTACTGCCTATCACCCTCAAACTGATGGGAAAACACAAAGGACGAATCAAATTTTGGAGGATATGTTAAGAATGTATGTGATGGACAGACCATCAAAGTGGGAGGAGTATATGCATTTAGCTGAATTTTCCTATAATAACAGTTACCAATCTTCTATTAAAATGAGTCCGTTTGAGGCACTATATGGAAGGAGGTGTCGTACTCCTTTGAGCTGGAGCCAACCAGAAGATAAATTAATGCTGGGACCTGATGCCTTACAAGAGATGGAGAGAATTGTTAAACAGATACAAAGAAATATCAAGACAGCACAAGATCGCCAGAAAAGCTATGCTGATAAGAAAAGAGTGCACCGGGAATTCAAAGAAGGGGATCATGTGTATTTGCGCATCAAACCCAAAAAGAGCACACTTTATGCTGGAAGTTGTGCAAAACTTGCTCCTAGATATTGTGGGCCTTTTGAAGTTTTAGAAAGGGTGGGACCAGTGGCTTACAAGCTGGCCTTACCACCCCATGTTAAAGTGCATAATGTGTTTCATGTTTCGTTATTAAAAAGATATGTGCATGTTGCTTCTCACATAGTTGATTGGAATGTTGTACAGGTGGAACCAGAAGGGGAGTTTCTGCCAGAACCGCTTCAAATATTGGAGCGGGAAGAAATTGAATTGAGAAACAAAACAGTGGCCAGAGTAAAAGTGCAGTGGAAGCACTTTACTGCTGAAGAAGCTACCTGGGAAAGGGAAGCTGAAATGATGGAAAAATATCCATTTTTGTTTAAGTGAACTCTAGTAGTTGAATAACAACACCGAGGACGGTGTTTATTTTCAGAGGGGGAATATGTAACACCCCCAATTTCTGTGTTGAATTTGAAAAAGTTAGACATTTGAACTTTAATCCTAAGGGGGAGTGGACCCCAAAGGATAAGTATGGTGTGAATGTAATTTAATAATTAAATTGATGAAATAAATAAAATGATTGTGCATTTTGACCAAGATGAGAATTAGAGATCACTTGCCAAATCCATGAGGATGGATAAGGCAACAAATCCCCACAATCTTTCAAAAATCCTTGAAAGAAATTAATTTAGATTTTGAGGAGGAATCTAAATTTCCCCAATGATGAGGAAAGTAGTTGGGAAGAGGTAAGAAAAGATGGAAAAGCTGAGGAAAAGCATAAAACAGCTTTAAAGAGTCCCAAAATGGGAAGCCTAGGCTAAACAGGAAAGAAAGCATCCTGCTATTCTGGACGCAGAATTAGAAACATGCTTTGGGGAATTATGAGCTTAAATAAGGTGCTCCTAAGCAGATCAGAGGTTGATCTATTCTAGGAGGTGATCTCTGCTCGGGGGTGAGTCCTAGGAGACAAAGAGGACTCTAAGGTTGGGAGGTTGGTCATTTGCAGATTGTGGTATGTTCTGAAATTTTTGTTATTCTACTTTCTGATGGTATGAATTGGCTACATATATAAAAATAAATTAAATGGTGTGATTGATGTTAGTACTACATTTTATGATCCATCTGAGGCATTCACCTTCCACATTACATTTAGTTGTAGACAGAAATCCATAAGTAGAAACCCACGCAACTCTAAAACCAAGATCGGACTAAATACGAAGTTACTTAGTCTCCATAGATAATTAAATATTATCTTGTTCTGACAGATCTGATGTGATATTTTATGCTCCTATGTATGCTAGATAAATATTGTAGCAGAACTGAAAATCACATGATACATTAGGAGAGAAGTAAAAACCTTTAAATATGTAGTTGAGTTCTTTCTATATCCGGGAGTAAACTTATAGAAATTCGAATGCACATTCCATTCCCTAACTTACCCATGAACCTTGAAATGAAAGTCGTAGCAATAGAATCTAATTAAACTTAAGGCATATAACTCAAGTAATTACATAACCATGTATATGCACTTACAACAAAATAAAAACAACAATAAACATGTCGAGAGCTGAACATTAGTTCGTTTTAATATCAATTGAAATACCGGTATATATGAGTAAAACCGGCAGATAAAATAGGTGACGAGAGCAAAAAAAATAATAAGCTCATTTTAAATATCGATTTCAGAGAAAGGGTTAGAAGAAAAGATTACTATACGAACTATATAGGTTCTGTTGATTCATGGTCAAACTATATTTATGATGAAGACATATAAATTAGGTCATCAAACAGAAAGGAGGCCGCGACATTTTCAGGCTCTTTTATACATTAGACAAACAGAACAAAACTATCAAATAACGCGTCAGAATAAATGGCCGACGACATGATGACTTGCTGTGTGTGAGCTTCATGCAACCGTTAGGGCTTATCTCTACGCATGCAATTGATAGTATCAAATCTGTTATGTATAAAATTTTATTCCACGAAAATTCATCAGTTAACCAACCCTTATAAACTCGGCATTCACGTGTCTGTGGAACATGAGTCGTAATGGGAAATGCGATCGTCCAAGTTGGGAGATAAAAAAAAACGTAAACCTCCATTCTCCACGAACAGACTTACGAGTTTATAGTTACTGATCGACCAGAATAGGTAACGATAAAAACAAATAGAGAGGACTTATATTGCTTAAAAAACGCCGAAACCGTGGTGATACCTCTGAGTTAAAAATATAAATCTTTTCGTTTGGAAGTCTGAGTTAAAAATACAAATCTTTTAGTTTGGCAGTCGAGATTTTAAAAGGAATACCTTACTTCGCATTTCTTTTACTGAGCTGGTAAGTGGGATTAATTCATGAATGTAAACGGTTGGTCCAACCCATACCATCGTAAAATAATACATGAGTAAAAGAAAATGATAAACACAGAAAACACGTAATACCAGAACGAAGTTGGGCGGGGAAAGGGCGCGGTATTTAGAACAAACCCCACGCCTTGTATTATTTTTCCCAGCCAAGATTTCATTCACTGAACGTGCGTGATAGAAACAGAGGGAAAACCCGTGACGAGGAACAGATGCGGGGCAAGTGTAACCAAACCACAACCGTGCCATAAATACATTACACAAAATTTTAAATGAGTTCGGTTGCTATCGCAACCAGGAAAGAAGAGCTGGAAAAAGGAATGGTGTCCTCACCAGGAATGAAAGTGAATGCGAGACCACCAGCACTCGCTTCGCGGGAAGGAAATCGCCTCTTTCCTTGGGGCATTAACCCTTAGTTTCCATTTAGCAAAGCGCAGTAATAACTGTGAAGGAAAACAATCTGCTACATTATTGTAGTAAAGAAACACTGAATAGAAAAACGATACGAATAAAATAAATCCAAGTCAGTCCTGAACCGAACATAATACACCAGCAATACGACCTGCGCCACAAGAAAATAATGCTCCCTCCATGCCGCCATTGTCATACGCAACCAACGATTTAGAACCCTGCAGCTTAGAAAATCAAGAGTGAATGAGAAATACCACAGAAACGAAGTTCAGGAAGATGAAATAGCAATGGACAGAACTGGGGTTTAAAGAAAGGGAAACCGCTGAATACTTACCACGAATCCCCAACTGTACACACGGAAGTTGTTCACAGGTTTAGCGTAGCTGAGGAAGTCGCTAACCCTAATCTGCATCAATCGAGGGTTGCACGAATCCTGAAAGCGATTTAATCATCATGACAATCGGACAGGAAGTACCGTTTCATAGTAGTTGTTTTCTTTTCCATCTTAAATTCTAAGTACTGTGCCGGCGGAGGTTCGGGCTGAACCATACGCTCTGTACATGCTGAAGTGAGTCGCACAATGGGTCTCATAGCCATGGGCGACACCCGCCGATTTCACAAAGCAGTGGCGCCGCGGTTGGGAATCCCAATTTCTCAAAGCACGAGCGACCCACCACCCACTTGTACCTTGCAACAGTTCCGCGCATTAGAGGGAACCACGTATACTTCTTCTCCCAAACGAAACCGGTTGGATGGCCGTAGCAAGTACTCATACCACGGAAGATAGCACGCTGCTGTGGCCGGATTTCCAACTGCACCCCTTACACAACACAAAACAAAAACAAATGCATTAATTTCCACACACACCAACAGGTGAAAGATACTAAGAAGGGTGTGTAATAAATCATACATGAGACAGATCGCGTGTGAACCGTGCATTAACGAAAAAAAAACAATATATATTTGGGGGTGGAGCGAAATCCTATACCACGATCATGTGCTGTAGTTTACATAACCATTTTATCTGCCGCCTATCTTATAGCATGGGGAGTTAAAAGGTCGATAGCACAATTCCATTTTATATGAATTTTAAATGGCAGCATGAAAGTATTATATTGTGTGATAAAATTATATGATATGCATTTAAAAAGGACAATATATCAACCTTGTGTCGTGGGGATTAAATGGGGATGTAGAAATCTTATCTTAAGGGAAAGGACGTGGTAAAATAATAGTCATACATAAATGATGTTAGTGAGTAGAACAAATATTTACATATATATATATATATGTATCTATAAATGGATTTAAATATAGAAGCAAAAGATTTCAAAGTGAAGATTGTAAGGTGTATTATGGCCATTAGGGACCAATGAGGATACAATGTCTTGTACCATAAATATTAAAAAAAATAAAAAATAAAAAAATAAATAAATTTGGAGGTGTTACATAACCACAGTCGTAAAATATGGCATCATAAAACTTGTCATTTTTTTGGTTTAAATAACCATGTGATTTCTGAGTGCTGGAAGAGGATGGCAGGACAAAGGAGGAAGAGGCATGAAAAGCCTTCTCCCCAACAGGAAAAGAAATCGGTTAAGCAGGTTTGGAAGAAAAATAACTTTTTCACCCATTGCAACCGAAGTAGCCACCAAAGAGCCACACGCTGGAAACTTCATCCAGAGCAGCACCTTAAAGACCAAGCGCCCGTGCATACACAAGTCGAAAGAGTTGAACGACAAGAAAGTTCGCCACAGGGAAATGATCCACTCGCTTTAATAAGTGAGAAGTGGTTCTTCTAGATCGTTTTTTTCTAGAGATGTTAAGCTTTTCCTGGCCATGCTTGTAAATAATTTGTCGCATTTTTATTATGAAAGTGATGATGTGTTTCCATCACTCATTTTAAGTGACCATGATAATTTTTGGCCTCGTTTTATAATTTGTGTGTTGGACCTCTTTTATGTAAGAGTGATGATGTGTTGCCATCACTTTGAGATGTGACGATTATGTTTTGGTCATGTTCTATGAGTCGTGTGATGCATTTATTTCATGTAAAAGTGATGAGGAGTTTTGCTATCACTTTGAAATGCGACGATGAGGTTTGGCCTTGTAATTTTGTTAAGGTATGATTTCCATTTTGCTGTAATCTTGACCACCGAGTACATATTATAAACTCGTGGCAAGTATGGAAATATTTGGGTCATTGTTGGTGACATTGAGAATGTAATATTCATTGCAGCTTCAGGCAGGTGTTGGCATTCTGATTCTGAAGGATAGAAGTGAATGAGTCTTCGAGAGATGTGCCTTCTCAAAAATTTGTGTTGCAACAAATTGCAGGTGATGTCTTTGCATCTTGATTCCAAAGTACGTAAGGTAAAGGAATATTTAAGAGATGTCTTTCACACATTTGTGCCACAACAGTTGTAATTGTTGGCTTTTCATCCTGATTCCAAAGTACGTGAGGTGAAGGCGTCTTCAAGGGATGTGCCTTTTCAGACATTTGCATTTCCGCATTTGCAGGTGTTGGATTTGCATCTTGATTGCGAAGTACGTGAGGTGAAGGAGTCTTCAAGGGATCTGCCTTTTCAAAAATTTGCATTTCTGCGGTTGCAGGTGTTGGATTTTCATCTTGATTCCGAATTACGAGAGGTGAAGGAGTCTTCAAGGGATGTTCCTTTTAGGACATCGCATTGCAGCAGTTGTAGATGATGGCTTTGCATCTTGATTCTGAAGTATGAGAGGTGAAGGAGTCTTCAAGGGATGTGCCTTTTTAGACATCGCATTGCGGTAGTTGTAGATGATGGCTTTCCATATTAACTCCGAAGCACAAGAAGTGAAGGAGTCTTCAAGGGATGTGCCTTTTCAGACATCGCATTGCAGCAGTTGTACATGATGGCTTTGCATCTTGATTCCGAAGTACGTCAGGTGAAGAAGTCATGGGAGGATGTGCCTTTTAACGACAGTTGCAAACAGTTGATGATAGGTAAAGCTTGATGCTTTTGAAGGATGAAAAGCTCCTTAGTGGGGAGGAATGATCCAGGTGGATTAAAAACAGGTACAAGTACAAGTAGCTCAGCATAGAGGGCTCAAAAATAAAAGTGTTTGAAAGTCTCTTGAACTAGGTTCAGGTTGTAGATCTCATCATTCTTAATCCAACGGCACAGACAACATTCAATTTTGAGTCCGTATGAAGGAGTTAGGAGTAGTCAAAGTTTGGGGTTGACTTGGTGACTGGGTAGCCTTGAGGAAGGCGTAAATTTGATATTTTCTAGCCCCTGGATTCTGGCAAACTCAGGACAAAATCTAGGTGAAATTGTGGCCTCTTTAATTTCACTCCTTCGGTCAAAATCGAAATTTTCAAAGATGCATAATTACTTGTTAAAACATAAAATAATTACAATTTTGGGTGGCGGGCCACCAACCCCACCACCCATGGCAACCATATAACAAATTTATATATGTTTAAAGAATAAACATATGTTTTTCCTTTTTTCCCTCTAAAATTTGATGATGTAATGAAATCTTATTTTATTATTTCCATTATTATTTTATAATTTGCTTAGGAGGGCCATTTTAGACCTCAAAATTCCCCTAATGAAATAGGTATCATTATTTTAGACATAATAATATTGATGTGGAAATGGTGTCATGGAATGAAGGCTTAAGAGTATCGTAGAATATATAAACTAAATGAATTCTCTTGATCACACCATCCACATTGAATGGAGTTGGAAGCATTAACCCTAAACCGAAAATGAAGAATCTGAAATGGTGTGGTAAACCAAAATACAAGCAGATTTCCCAACCCAACAACCATGAAGATAAAATGGAAGTGTATCATGTTCAAGAGTGATTCCTTACCATTAATAGGTGGAGTATCCCATTTTCCCAATTTCCCCAACCATTGTTGGCCAATACCTCTTTATTTTTTAACAAGCTTGTGGAGGATAACATATGATTTATATGTAAGTTCATCCTCCTGATTGATCCATCTGAATATATTTAACAAACCCTAATAAGGAGTGGTTTGGTCTCGTCATGTTTGACGATTCCATCACTATTTGATGTTTTAGTGAGTCCAGTGAAGGTCTAACTTGGCTCCTTTTTCATGTTTAGAGAGTTTGAAAAAGAGGCGAAAAAGAAAAATCCAAAGGTTCCTTTTTGTAGATAGTCTCTTGAGTATGAAAAGGCAGAAAAAAATATTTAGGAGAACCTCTTAGCCATGTTCAACTAAGGTATTCCTTTTTCATTAATAGTCTATCTCAGTCTGAAAAAAGGTTAAAATTATACTGAGTAGAATTATTTTCATTTAATTTAATGAGATCGAAAAGACAAGTGCAAAAATATTTTCTTGTTTAGGGAGTCTAAAAAGAGCTGAAAGAGGACTCCACCTAGAGGAGCGAGTGGTATAAAGGGTAGCAACTGGTTCTGGTCACGATGGAACTTCTCAAAACACGTAGAGGTTAAGAGGTTGGTTAATAAGACCACTCATCACAGGTGTTCATCAGGAAAGGGTAAAAAACCAAGTGAAAGAATATGGTGACAATGGAATGAAAAAACAAAGGCTCATCTAGCATAAAAAGGCTGATAAAAATGGCAAAAATGAGGTATAGGATGAGAATGGTTTCATTTTTACACAAGCTTGAAACATGGGAAACTATGTTTGAAATTGGTTTCATTTTTACACAAGATTTAAACGGAGGAAAAATATGCTTGAAATAAGTTTGCATGCTCCTAACATAATGACTCAATCATAGGTACATGTCCCCTAAGCTTTATTTCATTCGCCTAAGTAGACTAATGGTTACTAATAGATGGATGGAATGAAGGTTCATTTACGAGATCAAGTGAAAGACTCGACTGGGAATTTAAGAGATCTAATCAAAGAATCGAATTGGAAGGGGATCTGTTTTGTTTTTTAACGAGATTGGAACAGGAAAAGAACTATGCTCAGAACACCTTGTTTCATTTTTTAACGATCTTGACACAAGAAAAGGAACCGTGCTCTGGATCTTGTTTCATTTTTGAATGAGCTTGAAAAAATACAAGGAACTATGCTCTGGTGTAAAAATATCTAAATAGATTAAACTGATCTTGTAATATGCTAAAACAAAACACTGAATCAATTCTACAAATTGGGGAAACCAATTGTGATCACACAATCACATGAACAAGAAAGATAAAGAATTTCAATCGCATAACACAAAGATGTATTTGAGGAAAGCCTCAACTAAAAACCCTGCTATCTGTATATTGAATTAAGTCAATAATATGAAACAATACAATGTTATTTCCCTTCTTGAGAAACCTCTGCTAAGGCTCAAGTTTTAGCTAAAAATTGAAAGTGCTCGAAATTGCTTTGAACCTGAACGACCAGGTAAAGTTTGTCGCCAGGATTCCGGTGCAACTCGTTTCATCAAAATATGAGTTCACATCACTGAGTTATCGTCTGCTGTTCATTTTCCAAAATAGGTAAAAAAGGAGTAGAACAGGTACAGTGATGATGTGGCAGGTATAGTTAGCATTGCAGGGAATATTCTCCAGATTCACTGTGACAAGTGTCGTCTTCAGATTTTCCAAATGGGTTAGTGAAGAGATAAATTGTGCAATGACCTCCAATTATTCCTAAGTTGGAATTTGATTTTTTTTAAGGTTGGAGTACAACCCAACCAGAGGGCACCACATGTCCTCTCTAGTGGGCCATATCCTAACCTTTGGGGTCAAATTATATTAATTTGGAAATTTTAGTTCATGGTGGAATTATTTTAATATATATATATATATATATATATATATATATATATATATATATATATATATATATATAGTTTTAAACCCACGATGGATTCGACCAAAGTTGGAGGGTCTTCTAACTATATTGGTGGAGGTTACGGATTGGAGGTAGAGTCGACAAAATTAGCGGAGGACTCAATTATCTCTTTGTGCAAAATTTATGTGGCAGAGTGGGGGTCAAACCTGTAACCTCACGCGTGCTAACCAACCTCCTTACCATCTCTTCTACCGGGTGTTGCTTACCCGTTATATTTGCCTCTTAAATTTAAAGTTTATACGTCCGACGTTTGGGGGTTAGAGGGGGCCAACCCCATGGGCCAGCCCCATCCCCATGTGGCCGTAGTCCCAGAACTGAGGGCCAATACAAATGAACCGACGGGTTTTAATAAGCACTATTAATTAAGTTTAAATGTAATTAATTAATGTTAAAGTGTGGGTTAATGATGTTAAATCGTCATTAGCACTTAAAACACGCTTATCACTAAACCTTACTTATCCTTGTGTAAAACGTGTTTAGCGTTAATTATCCAGAGATTATGTTGGCGAGAATTTTGGAGGGCGTGCCAATTCTGGCAGACTTCTAAATTTGGAATGTTAATTGGCAGTTCCTCCAGTTTTAGAGGAGAAATTGTGGAAAAAATAGTTTTGGTCACAACTCACTCAATTTTCGACCAAATTGAGCTCAGTAAAAGTCATTCTAGGCTAATTGACATGCTAGGAACTCAATGGAGTAGGTTTCAGAGTTATAAAAGGTCATCTACAGGTGTTTTTGTGCATTTGAAGAAATTTTAAGGGCAAGACCACCAGGTGTTGGGGTCATTTCTAGAGCATCTAGAGTCCAAATTCAACAAAAAAAATAGTCATTTTTGGGAGATTATGATGTTTTAAACTCATTGGAACATGTTCCAAGAGGTTCTGAAGCGTGTAACAATAATTTGAGCACACTTGAAGCTAATACAAAGGTCAAACTATGAATTTTGACCAAGGAGATGTAGCCTAGGAGGGGTGAACTCCTTTATCAAAATTCTGTGTTAAGCTCTGTTATGTGTGTTTGCTGTGTTTTATATTGCTTTTGTTCTGTCATTTAAAATTATGATTTTTAAGCTTATGAAAAACTCATAATTTCACCAAGTACACTGTTTGACAATCACATGCTCATAAACAAACCTATGAAGGATAAGTAAAACAAAGCAAAGAAAAGTTTATATCTAAAATGACAATAGCACAACAATAACTAACATTCATTTTCAGATCAAATTGTGATCACACAATCACATGAACAAGAAAGATAAATAGTTTCAATCGCAAAACACAAAGATGTATTTGGGGAAAGCCTCAACTAAAAACCCTGCTATCTGTATATTGAATTGAGTCGAGAATATGAAACAATACAATGTTATTTCCCTTCCTAAGAAACCTCTGCACTATCTTTGACTGTATCACTATGATCCTAGCAAGTTTGGTCCAATACTTAACCAAGTCCCTACACCTAATTGACCATCCTATCTCATGCATTCCTGGGCTATTTGAGCCCCTATTAATTATGAAATTCCCATCAATTTATTGAGCAATACTTCCAAGGTGTCCCGATGACATCATGCATGACTTGTACAATTTTCTAATTATATAACTGATAATTCTTTTCCCTTTAACTCCAATATCAACTGGGCCTTCCTTAGAACTGACATAAAACACCTATTTATAGTGAATTATCATTTATCTGATTGAGCATTGCATATGAATTAAATAAGATTTAATTCACTGGACCTCTCACTATCTCATCTATCAGTTAGAACAAGTTAAACTGATTTTAACTCAAATAATTGAGTTAACTAATTACAACTCAAATAATTGAGTTAACTAATTACAACTCAAAATAAACTGCAACTGGACCCCCTAAAACTTAGGGAGAACTCTACATGCCTCTAGTTTGACCATCAACTCAAATTGACTGAACTAACTAAGTCTTCTTGAATTAGTTAACTCACACAAGCTTCACTCGAATTGACTGAACTAAGTAAGTCTTCCCAACTCAGTTAACTCGTACGAGCTTTCATGTGATGTGGAATAACAATTTGATTCTAATTTAATTAAGTGAAAATTAAATTAAAATCCCTTTTGATGCCATTTTCAATATTTCTTGTTGCCATTTTCGACACTCCCTTTCAACAAGAAAGGAGTTAAACTCTATCCCGATCCTTTACCTTTGGAATTTTATGCATGAAACACTTCTCTCTTAGTGTTGTTGCTACTATAACTTTTGAAACTGAAAAGCATCCAAATTGAATTAGTATGATGCTTCTGTCACCAGAGTCTCTGACTCCTACTAGCTACTGCACTGTCAACTGAAAACTCTGTGCTACTGCAGACTCTGCGAAATCTTCTATGCACTCAATTTTACATATGATTACATTAACCACCATTGATCCATCCTGCTATTGTGTACTATGGGATCCCATATAAAGGTAATTATATATGAGACAAAACATCTCAATGGACCCTGCCCAAATTTCTGCACTCTTGGGACTATTGCTTCACATTTCCCCACCTCTCACCTAGAGGTATGGCTACATGTTCTGCCTCTGCCCACTTGGCTCGAAATTTCTCCCTACTAGAGGTCTCTACTTGAGTGGATGCCTCAACTTTTTCTCCTCTCTGCTTCTCTAATTGTGGTTGCTCGACAATTTTCTGAGGCTTCTTCTGAGGCTGCATGTTGAGAGGTAATTCATTCTCCCTATCAACCACCAAGTCTACACCCTTTGATTTTCTCCTCAAAGCTTTGCATGCAACTAATATCTCAAGTGCATATAGGTTCTTTAATCACACATCGATCTATTTTACCTATCCCGTGGTGATGTGTCTAAGGAAAACATTTCCTTTTGTAAATATCACATCATAGCCATGATATTCCAATACCGCTATGGAACAAGATTATTCTTTAGTCATGGAACAAAAAAAACATCATTAAGACTGAGAGGGGATCCATACTCCCTCTGAAAGGTAACTGTACCTATACAGGTCACGCTATACCTCCCATTATCTACAATCTCTATGTTTCGCTTGAGGTCTTTCTCCTCCAAGTCACTGAAGATATCTCTATTGCCCGTCATATGGAACAAGGCTCCAATATCTAAGTACCACATAGAACCCATCACCGATGACACCTTGCATGAGAT
>JAXQQM020064190.1:0-60149 GCA_034641835.2 Pinus albicaulis | reverse complement strand
GTTTATCGTATTGTGCAGGGTTGTTACAGAGTGATGAATTCACTCTAGGTTCCACAATAACGATCACTGTGATTTGAAACGTAGAGAGGCTATTGTAGCAACAGTTAGAGTATCAGTGTCAAAGACCCGCCACGATAGAAACAAAATATTTAAGACAATTTGGGGATTTCGGCTAAGATTGATTATCAAAAGCCCGATCCTCCAAACTAAATTAGAATTAAAGAAAATCATGAATATCTACAGGCAGAAAAGCCTCTACTACCACATCAGAGGCAAATCGATTCCTATCAACCAACATTCCACCATCTGTGACAACAACCGCCTTAACTCCACCTCTTCAGTGAACATCGTCAATTCATGATTCGGCCCTAGTGGCCTTTTACTTCCATTTTAGCTTGTCACTTTTAAATTTCGAGTGGAATTCACCTTCCACTCCTACATTTTACTTTCTGTCAGAAACCGTTGTTTAATATTTTTTGTTCAAAACAACCATGATCCTAACTGTCAATGATGAGATGCCCCTATTCTTCATCATGATTTTGGTTATTTTTTATGGAGACCTCAAACTGATCTCCAACACGTGAGGAAGATATTTTTCCCAAAAATATCTTCTCACTCATGTTTCTGAGGCTTCTATATAAGCAAGAAATAAAGAAAAAAATGGGTTCCATTTTTTCTGAAGAATTGGCTTTGAAAGAGTTTCTTGTATGCATTTTGTTGAAGTTTTAATACAAATGTGAGGAGCTCGTTGGGTCTCAACAATAAGGAGTTTTACCTTTAATGAGGATTCTGGTCTTGATGCTTTATAGTTTGTAATTATGTCTTATGTGATATAGTTTAGCTATTCATTTCACTATTTCCATCCTTCTTGTATCATGCTCTAGAATGCGAGTGGCTCACTGGTTCTGGTATGAATTTATCACAATCGATACTCATGCTCAACCTGTCTAGTGCTTTAAATATGACTCATTCATGATATGCTGTTTCATTTTCAACTTCATCCATGTTTCTTCTATATTAAGTGCTATGGGATGTTATTTTTTTGAAAGCTATGGACATGTAGGGATTATTATTATATTAAGCCCATCTCATGTTTAGATATGTTTATGGAATTTCATGTCATTGGTAGTCAGTATTCCTTCTATATTTCTTACACAACATGCCGTCTGATTTTCAATATCTATAAAGCATTTTTAGAATCCAACCCTCCTTACAGCAAGTTGTCTTTGAGCTATCTAATACATTTATATTGAGAATTCACTCCTTGCCTCTGCAGTGTTCCTTTCATTATGTTGAGTTTGTGAATATTCTGGTTCAATCTACATTGATATTTGCTGTTAAAATTGAAATAGAAAAAGAGCCTTGTTCTGCTAATTGTCCTTGTTATATCATACGCTCCTTGCTATATAAGATTTCCTAGGCACTGGTCTTTCACAACTCAAGGCTGTCTCTAGGATTGACAACATACTCTAAAAAAATGTCACTTCAAAAAATACCTCCAAAAAATTTCCATTGAAAATTAAGCCCAACCTCTTAAAAAATGTCACTTTAAAAAATACCTCCAAAAAATGTCCTTTGAAAATTAAGTCCAAAAACCTCTAAAAAAATGTCTCTAAAAACAAAATACCTCCAAACAATGTCCTTTGAAAATTAAGCCCAAAAAGCCTCCAAAAAAATATCACTTTAAAAAATACCTCCAAAAAATTTCCTTGGAATATTAAGCCTAAAAATAGTCCTTTGGAAATTAAGCCCAAAAAGCATCTAAAAAAGTATCACATACTTCCAAAAAATGTATCACATGCCTCTAAAAAAATTTCCTTTGAATACTAAGCCAAAAAGAGTCCTTTGAAAATTAAGCCCGAAAAAATTTCTTTGCAAAATCATTGCAAATAAAGAAATGTGTGAAATTATGCGAAAATAATGATTCCGTTTACGCATATTTATATAGCCGCGATTTTTTTTTTGGAGGTGCTTCATCGAATTTTTCCAGCCGACGTAAAGTCAATTAAAAGTTCAGCCAAACTTTTGTTTCGTTAGAATTGATGGGCCCTCGGGACAAAAAAAAATTCGGCCGAACTTTGTTAAAAGCTGAACTAACACATCTGCAATTACACAATAGTTTGGCTTTGAACACATTTCTTCAACTTTTGACTGATTAAACTCCATGAAAATTTATGAATTAACTATCAAAACCAAGACAAGCATTTGCAGAATTCAATCTACTTTTAGGAAATATAACTTTTATGGAATTTCATAAATATTTATTAATTTTAATTAAATTTGTAATAAAATGGGTGCAAGCAATTTCTGAAGGACAATATGATTCGGTGAAATCAATATTCTGTATCATCCAAAATACATTGTAAAAAAATTGAAAAAATTATGGTACATTACATTGGTCTGTCGTCTGTAATGAGTATTTTTTATATTTTTAGTTTATAACTTATATGTTGAGAATTTTTTGCAAGCCGAAACATATTCGAAATATGCAGTTTTTTCATATTTGATCAGTTCAAAAAATTCTAGTAATTATGATATGCATTAGTTGGTTTCGTAAATATAAAGAAACCAAAGTAGACTCTGTCTAGATTGTTGTAACACATTTTGTTTCTCAAAAACAAAAAGTTTTCAAAGAATACACCAACGCGTTTGAACATGACTTTTTATAAATCCTTTGATTGGTAAAGAACACACACTCAAAGAAATGTTAAGTTGACATATCAAATGTGTATAAAAAAATTCCAAAAAATAAGTAATAGAAAGCTAATAAAATTTTTGACAACTTTTATTTTTATCGTAAAATGAAATTCTAAACAGAAAATTTGTTTTGGCTTGCAGAAAATTGAAGAACAGAAAAAACGATATTTTTTTCTCAAAAAAGGGCAAAAAGTGTAACCCAACTTCACATTAAATATAATTTAAATTATTTAATAAAAGCCATGAATTAAGAACAGGTTCCAGGACTTAGGTGGCGTTGGGATCCAAGAGAATCCATTGGGGGCAGGATTGGTCAGAGGATTGTTTTGGATCCAGGTATCGAAGGATCCATTCAAGATCATTTAGCATGAAGGTATGGAATAACACATTGGGTTGTATGGGATTTTGGTATCGATGCTTTTTTTGTTGTGGATAGCAATGAATTTCTTGAGGGAAAGCAATATTTGGGCAGGAGGATTTGTAATAAATAAAATAAGGCTTCTAGAGAATCCATCAAGCCTATAAAAGGGGATAGGAGCTAGGCAATGGATCATTTTGAGTTTATCTATCTTATTTTGTTTTCTTGAAAACTTGGCGTGGCCAGTTCTAGTATGATCCCCAAGACGAAAACCCCCCATGTGTGATTTGTTTGGTGGATCCATCTAGGGTCCAAGGTTGTGCTTCAGTCTTTTTTTTTCTCTTTTAATGAGTAGTCGGGCATGCCACTACAGGGGCTCTGATATTTTTGTATGGGCATGTACTCGTTTCTTCAGTTAATAATATAAATAAATGCTACATTCTCAGATCTTGTTGTGTTACGTGTTTTGATTGCAAGTATTTTTAACTAGAACACTAAAGTGTGCTAGATCTGTCGAAATGTTTAAGCTTTTGGATATTACACTCTATTTGAAATTAATAGAAAAACTCTCTTAAAGTTCACTAAAGCTCCTACTAGACAAATAACAATAATCAAAACTTTTCTTCCTAAGAAGGAAAATTTTGAAAAAATCATTAGACAATGTATTATATCTTAAAAAGATCCTTTGAGATAACATCATCTTCTTTATTCAAATTCATAAAATTGAAGTTTTAAGGCATGTACTTGATATGTAAGGAGATGGAGAACAGAAAGGGATGAAGCTTCCTCAAGCCATATACTTGATATGTAAAGAAATGGAGAAAAGAAAGAGATGAAGCTTCCTCAAGCCACATCTGGTAAATTTTTAGAGGAGGATATTTGAATAAACAAGAAGAGGATATAGATAAACAAAAAAATTAGAATCTGACTTATGAGAAAATGATAATTTTTCTAAGAAACTCGTTGTGACATTTACAAAAACCTCTCAATTTTTATGTAAATAAATAATATATACCTATTAAAAACTTTATTTTGATTAATTTATAACTTTATTTTTTATTGTTTTATTATATAATTTAAATTATTTAATAAAACCTATGAATTCCTAATTATTTGATTTAATATTATATTTTTTTTATTCCATAACTTTATAATATATCTAGATCCACATTTATTTAAATTCTTTTTCTTTATTTCATACCAAATAGCCAGATTCCTAGATATCATTTCTTTCTCGAATCTAGAAATTTGGTATTCAAGTCTTTCAAATTAAGATTCTCTTTCTACATACCTAGATTCCAAGACTCCCAATTTTTTTTAGAAATTAATAAAACATGATTTCAGAAGTATCCAGATATAAGCAGGTCATATGAACAAGTTTTTTTTTTTTTTAAGAAAGAAAAAAAACTCTGGTTTATATAATGTACTAGTCCATATATTATTCATTTTCAAAAAATAACCTTACATAGAAACTCTTTATAAAATATATTCATGCTATTCTTCCAGTTTGACATGTCGCCCCATTTTACCCCAAAAAATATTCAAGATAAAAATGATGGTACCTTCTTACAGTATAATCATCTCACAAAAATTAACTTTATCATAGTTTTAATAGCCTTGATGTAGGTGATAGTTCTCAAAAAACAAAATTAAAAACATAATTATGTCATAGTATGAACTTTTCTGTACTAGTTGTAGCAGGTCCTCCAACTCCCGTGAGTTTTCACCATGTTCATTACCTAGACCGCTTCGTGCATGGAAGGAAACCTTGTGTTGTTAATGACCAAAAATCCAATAAAGGGCCATACCTTGGATAAAAAAAGTGAGTCCACAGAATACTCAGAACAACAATTGAACAAGAGTTTTGAGAATATCACGGATCCTATTGCTCCCTCGCCTTCCGAGTTCGATAGCTCATAGTGCATCATGCCAAATACACCAATCAAACATTTTTTGGAAAGTCTATCTGCCTGAGAATTTTTCTCCCGAAATATATGTTTGAATTGTGTTGTGGAAAATGTTTTCTTTCGAGCATAAATGTGCTCTAGCCAATTCACCAGATGACCAACGTGGAGCTTATTCCCCTTATTTAAATGGTCAAGGAGTACTTTTGAGTCCCCAAACACCCATATGTTTTCAATACATAGATGCGCGAGAAACCACAGTAATCCCCAGCAAGCCAACACTTCTTCCCTCATGCTTGACCCTATACCACCATGCCAATAGACATTGTAGTGACAACTTAGATACATCATCAACCAGGCACCACACCTGCAGCTGGAATGCTATGAAGCCCCATCAAAGAAACCCACGGGGTAGTGTATCTCCACTGGCCTCATATGCACTGAAAGGTCCATCGGAAGTTTCTGACCAATTCTCAGATTTTCCCAGTTCTATAAAATGTGGTTAGCAGTCCCAACAGGGTTACATGGCACCTCCTCAAAAATCCACTTATTCCATCCACACCATATGTACCAATGAAATAGTGCCAGAATTTTCCTGTAATTTATGTTTTTTTTCTGCCACCATTTTATGAAGCTATTGGTATTTTCAAGGGTAGGAATCTGCATCTTAAAATTTTTACAAATAACCTCCAAAACATCCTTAGTATAGTTGCATTGATAAAAAATATGAGAGTTGTCCTCCTCCTCCAACATGCAGAGTCGGCAACACCCCGAACCAATCTTCCCCCTCCTTTTTAGTTTCTCCCACGTCATATTTCTATCCATGTAAACTAACCACATAAAAATTTTCATCTTTAAAGGTGTTGAGATTTCCCATATACCCTTCAAGGTTCTGATTTCAGTAGCCTGTGGTATGTTTGTGATTAACTTATTGTATAAATCCTCAGCAATCAGCATACCTTCTCTTGTCGGACCATTCCAGATCACTCTATCGCCACCAGGATCATAGAGCATACCTTTAGTTCTCAAATCCTCCTTGTATGATACCCACTCAGCCTTCAATGGTGTTGGTAGCTGTAGATATTCCTCCGATAGCCAAGTAGGAATTCCTCTTTTGGTTTCCTTTATAATTTGGCACATGAAGAAAATATATTTTCCATTTAAGTGACTGATAAGTTGATAGCTGCAATTTACAATGGAATGTGCACCACAAATTCCAAGTTGTCCAATGAGGATTTTACCCCTTGTCTCTGAACTTCCAGACCAGAAAATTTGATAGCTTTGGCCAGCAGTGCATAAACCCATTCCAAATGGTGGATCCCCCCCTTGTTTTTTTCCATCCCAAAAGTAGAAGATTCTCCATATCCTTCGAATGTAGGTACTTGAACCTTATGATTTCACCCCAAATCCCTTCCAACTTCAACCCTCTCCACAAAGACTTCATGAGGAGGGCTTTCCCAAATGTATTCAGTTCTTTTAGCCCCCATCCACCACATAATTTGGGTTTCATTATTACTTCCCATCTAGCCAGATGAATCTTGTCCCTATCATTTATTCCGTTCCATAGGAAATTTATCATGGCACTTCTAATACTATTTATAATCTTGTTTGGCATAGCATAAATATGGGCCCAGTAAACCATAAATTGTTGTAAGACAGCCTGAACCAAGATAAGTCTGCCACCACAAGTCAGCCATTTAATAGTCCATCCCCCTATTCTTTTTTTGACTTTTTCAACCATCCACCAGCAATCCTTAATCCCATAATTATTTGGTTTTAAATGAAAACCCAGGTACTTGAAACCCGAGGTCAATGGAGTTTTTTTGAAGTTGAACATATGTGCAATCTCCAAAGCCAAATCCTTCCCGTCCTCCTCAAAGTAAATACAAGATTTTCCTATGTTTGCCTCCATACCTGAGGCAAAACAAAATCTATTTAAAATCTCAAATAAAACTTGCTAAACAGATCTACTGAGCATACCAAACATTAAAACATCATCAACAAAAAAATTATGGCTGATTTCCCTTCTATATGACAACTTAACCCCCTGAAATGACCAACAATCATTTCTCTACTAATTTTTGTACTCAAAGAATCCATAAACAAAATGAAGAGTAGTGGAGAAAGGATGCACCCTTGTCTCAGCCCCCGCCCAGGCTTAAATAATTTCGTTTCCATGCCATTGATGAGGACTTCTAAGGAAGATTTAGTCACACAGCCCATAATCCAGTTTACAGAAGCCCTGCCTAAACCAATCTTGTATAATATCAGCCTTAAAAAACTCCAATCAACCCGGTCAAACGCCTTGCAAAGATCAATCTTCATGACCATGGCCTGTAACTTCTTAGTGTGGATCGAATGTATCACCTCCTGAGTTGTGGCTACTGCAACGTGGATGCATCTATCCTTTAAAAAACCATATTGTTCTGGAGAAATATATCGGTACAACACTCATTTGAGCTTCTCAGCAATTGTCTTCGAAATAATATTGTACAACGTGTTGCACAAAGAAATCGGTCTAAAATCGTTGAAGGATGAGGCCCCATCTTTCTTTGGAATGAGAACTAGGAAGGTTGAGTTTAAAGCCCCTCCAACCGTCCCAAACTTCCTAGCCTCCTCAATCATCTCCATAATGAGGGGAATGTATAGTTTAGTTAAATGGAGAAAGAATTCCGGGGTCCATCCATCTGGCCCCGGACTTTTATCCGACTTGAATGTTTTTAAAACAATTATGTCTCCTCTATACTAATAGGTCTGTAGAATTCCGTCAACTCCCTTAGATCTAAAATATTTGGAACGCCATTGACAGTCCACATTTTCTCACCCTGTGCATTCGGCAACTTTAAACATATTTCTAAAATGTTTCACCACCTCCTCCTTTATACTTTTAGTGGTGTTATGAATGGTGCCATTTCCCTCTATCTGCCAAATGGAGTTAAACATTTTCCTCCCATTTGCATAAGCATGGAATAATTTCGTATTCTTATCCCCGGCATTGAGCCATAACGCTCTCCTCTTTAGCCATTGAATGATTTCAAACTCCAGATCAATTATTTATTGTAAATTGCTTCATAAAACCTCATTAAAATAACGCTGTCACATGCTTCAGGATTTTCTGTTGGCATAAGTCATGGGGTTTGGGCATATTTGAGTTGTATTGGCTTGGGGAGGCATGTTTAGCATGGCTAGAGGGATTTTTTTTGGCTCCCATTCTGTATGTGAGATGTATATAGTATGAAATAAGGGATCCAAGTCCCATTTCTCACAGTTATAGTGTAATTTCCTGAAGATAACATTTTTATGGTCCATATTGCTGCATTTCCCTACTTTTTGGGATCATAAAAGGCACAATAAGTTGCTGATATAACACTAATTGATGGCTATGTGTTTCTCAACACATTTTATGAGTTAATTTCCCACTACTACTCCAGTATTGTGTTTATGTATTGTTGCATTCCCATTTTGGGATATTACAGTGGTATCAGAGCATAATCTTGGCTCAGCCTGTGAGTTCTAGCTATTATGCTATCAGAAGAATAAGAAGACAAAGATAAGGATAAATAACAGAATGATGGAGAGGATGAGCCTTATCTCATCACTTTTCAGATCTAGGAAGAACCTCTCCAAGGAGGTTAAGCAGATTAAGGAGAAGAGGTGCAATGAAACTCCTAGAGGGTTTCAAGAAGAGGAAGGACCATGCACTTCCTATTCTCATAGAGAAGAAGACAAGAAGCATGGAGGACACTTGGATCATCATATTCTAATTGAATATCTTATTGAGTACAAATCTCAACCTAGAGCCTTCAAGGACACTCTAGCTTTCCCGCGGTTCATTCAACTAGAGGAAGAGAGGAGGCCTTGCAGCACAAGGAGAATCAAAGGCAATAGGTTTCTATTATCCATTTTTTATGGGACATCTACAGCAAGGGCTTGGGCAAGGATACTTGATGCATTCTTCCTACTACATCCAGTGGTAGAGAGAGAGGCAGGAGAAATTGCAGCGTTGCACTTTGAGGGTAAGGCAAGCACTTGGTGGTTCAGCCATATGAGTCATGCAAGAGTATCTACTTTTGCAGATTTCACTCAGAGGGTGATCAAGAGATTTTATGAAGAGAAATCAGAGAAGGAGGAGCCCTCACCACCACTTGAGGAGACTTGTACCAGCACTATAACAGCCTTGGAAGAGCAGCCTTCAACATCAGCAGTTGGAGCCAACACATTAGGAGGAGGAACTCTTGTAGCCATACAAGGTATTCCCAAGTCCCATCAAGGTATAATTTAATTTCCACTTTTTATTATTGCAGCAAATCTTTTAGAGGATTGTGGAAATATTCCTTTGCATGACCAAGGGTCAGCACATACTGCTAATTTAGAGCAACAGAATTACATTGTGCTATCCAAGAGCAGCAGTGAAGAAAAAAAGACCCATTCCGCATGGGAGCATTCAAATAGCATCTTCATTCAGGAAGCAATGGAAGAAGAAATGACAGAGGGTAGACATCTTGAGATGATAAACATTTTCTCCTTTCTAGATGACACTTTCTCAATGAGCTTGCCACAACTCAAAGAGAGACTTCTACCTGCAGTAGATCCAAAACCCCATTGGTTTTGGAAGGCCATGCATGAGAATAAGGTCTCATTAAGAGATATAATTGGAGGTGCACTTCAACATTTCATGAAGTGAAAAGTTATTCAAAGGTTTGAGGAGGTTGGTGTCCTACAATGGGAGGATACCAAGTATTTTCAGAATGATATCCATCACCCACATTGGGATGAGTGGATGATAGTATGGAGTAAGGGGTTTCCAAACCACTTGCAGATTTATGGCACGGACCAGCAAGAAGCATGGCTGCACTGGATGGTCTTGGGTGAGTACGGTTACTACCCAAAGGTCCATATTTTCTTGTCTCATACCTTATGTCTCAATGATAATATGCATAAGAAAAAGGCATGGTTACTATGGTTGTTGAGAAAAGAGTTTGGACATCACATGTTATATGTTATGTCCATATATTTACTCTTATTTGGGATATGTCTCATGTATTTACATATACTTCTGTTTGGGATGTATCTCATGTATGTACTTGGGTTTGGAAGGAAGGATAACTCTCACATGATGTGGCATAAATGAGCTTGTTTGTATTATGTTGATGAGACATCTCACATGTCCATTACTGTATTGTTGCTCCATGAATTGCATCATGATAATTCAAGGAGGCAGCAAGAGTCCTTGTTGCTATGGTTACTATTGGGAGAGTATGGGCAGAAATTTCTCCATACTCATCATGATATTTCCGGAGGAATGTATGGCACATTCAAGGTACAAAGAGGCTACCTTTCAACATTGAAGGATAAGGAGGGGCTTCCACATAGGAAGAATATTTCCCCACATAGCAACATGATATTGGATGACTTTTACACGTGGAATATCAAGGAAGGGAATCATGGAGTGACAAGAGCCTTATCACTAGGGCCAACAATGTTGTCACTTGGGAGTATGTTTCTATTGATGGAGTGTTCTAAGGGGAGCATGTATCCTCTCTTGTTGCATATTTTTATGAGGAGATTCTCATGGGAGGACTCATCCATGGACCTCACTTTCAGCTTACCCATTATGCATGGTAAGAAATATATTTCTGTACTTATTGATTATTTCATTGATTATGTACACCTTCTCACCATGTATGTCCAGTGCATTGCTCCACAAGAGGGAAAAATTATTTATGGGCTTCATGGTCATGCTAGAACCAACATGTATGATGGAGATAACCCTTCTTTACATGACTTTGGACAAGTGTTTTTTCATTATCATTGTACTCGGCTGATATATAATGCTATTTACCACCTCATGGTAGATGTGAAAACATGCACAGTTGTTACCTTGTTGAAAGACCACTTGCCACATGATGATCTAAAGTAGCAGTTGGGAAGATTATGCTGTATCCACTTGAGAAACCATTGGTATCATCAAAACTTACACATAACCTTCAGAATTTTTCTGATTTGGATGCCAAATGGTGATGATGTGCCATTCATTTTGAGTGGGATGATTTGGGCCAGCATGATTCATGACATGGGAGAAAGGATCTTTGGAGATCTAATATTCTTCTTTCCACTTGAGGGAAACCTTATTGCAGCCCAAGATCATCATATGCTCTACATTTATCATAAGTGGAGAGGAAGACAGTGTGGGGTAGGTCATTTTTTCTACCATGTTCAGTTATTCATCCCACCTACATTGCAGGAGCCAAAGGTGGAGGTAATTCTTCATGAGTTACCATTCTTGAGGGTGGCTCATTTTGTATGGATGATAACTTGGGGGTGGAGGTTTTACATGGAAATGATAGTTCCCAATGCATTTCAGACTCCATGCCTTGAGAGGACCTCTAGACAGCACATAGTTTCCTCCTTGAGTATTTCACCTTTTCATAATGATGGCTATTTGCGATGCTCACCAAATGCTAGCTTTCATTCTTGGGAGGGGCACTATGGAGATTCATTGTTGAGACAACATCATATTCCTTGGAGGTTTTCATCATATGAGGATGATACAAGAGGAGGAGAGGAAACTCTTCAGTTCTATCCTTGTAGTTTCTTGAGGACAAGCAACATTTGGGAGAGGAGGACTGTAATATTCCTACATTAGCATGCAGCTAATAGGAATATTGATTTTTTATTTTTGCACCTAGTAGATGAATAAATGGGGAAAGAGACCCATAATTAACTTGAATTATCATAAAAACCCTCTTGGTATGAAAGGGGATCATTCTAGTAGCTGTATTTGACACCATCATGTGTGAACAAGGGCAATTAGATGTGGACAAAGTCAAGTTTGACCAAGTCAACAACATTCATGGAGAAGAGTGGATCATCAATGCAAATAGCTCAATATGAACAAGGATCAGTTTAAACAAACATATGAGAGCTAGCTTGAAGGCACAGGTGTGAAAAGGGGTGAAGCAGGTTGAAGAGGTCAACTTTGACCAAATCAAATAGCGTGGTTATGGAGGAGTGGCCTTGATGGAGATACAACGCAGTTTTGGAGGGATATTGATCATATGATGTTGGAAACCCTAATGGGTGGGACCCAAGGTGATGAGGCTTACATAGTTTATAAGGAAGAGGATGGCAGCCATTTGAGGTTATCTTGATGATTATTGATTTTATGGTCTGCATGACTATTTTGCATTCTCTTGCTATTTAGAAAAGTTGCAGTGTTGCTTAGCACAAGGCATTCCTACTTAGGGATTCCTTTTCCTACCTTGAGAGGCCTCTTGGAGGAGCATTATACTTCAGTTTTCCACATTCAAGCTTGAGGCCAAGCATCCTCCTTCAGCTACAGCATTCTTTCTGCAGAGTGTAACGTTGTGTTGCAAGGTGTTTCAATGGAAGGTTCACAACACCACTTCCAGAGCTTTTATTTCAAAGGAGGAAGCATTCCTCTCCTTGGGAGATCAGTGAGGGAGACTTCTGAGCATATTTTACATCTTGGCACTTGGCCAAAGCATTCTCCATCTCCTACAGCGCATTCCTTTGTAGGAACTACATCATTTCTCTTATTATTGCAGTAGCAAGGTCAAGACCCTTGATCTTGAGCTTGTTCCTTGGGGAAAGGGCCAACCCTTCTCCCGAAAGGATTGTATAAAGCATCTTATTCTACTCCTTATATTATTCAGCTTCATATATATAGAGCTATAGTATAACTGCATTGTTTCAAATCTATATCTGCATATATGGTATTTTATACTTGTACTTTTATGAAGCATTTGTCGAGTTATTATTATATTGTATAAAAAGGAAGATATCTCCATTTTTCTCAACCATTGAATGATTGAAAACTCCAGATCTATTATTTCTTGTAAATTTTTGCATAAACCCTCATTAAAATAACACTGTCACATGCTTCAAGATTTTCTGTTGGCATAAGTCATGGGGTTTGGGCATATTTGAGTTGTATTGGCTTGGGGAGGCCTATTTAGCATGGCTAGAGGGATTTTTTTTTTCTCCCATTCTATATGTGAGATGTATATAGTATGAACTAATGGATACAAGTCCCATTTCTCACAGTTACAGCGCAATTTTCTGAAGATAACGTTTTTATGGTCCATATTGCTACATTTCCCCACTTTTTGGGATCATAAAAGGCACAATAAGTTGTTTTTGTAACACTAATTGATGGCTATGTGTTTCTCAACACATTTTGTGAGTTAATTTCTCACTGCTACTCTAGAATTGTGTTTATGTATTGTTGCATTCCCATTTTGGGATATTACAAAGAGATATAACCTATCAAATATCCCTCCATAGAACTACCAAGCTTCTACACAAGAATTCTAAAAACCTATGGCCAATTGTTCCCTCTAAAATTGGTCATTATTTTCTCCTTGATAAGCATCATGTAGTGATTGAAGCAAAATTATTAAATGATGTCTTGTTACATTCAATTAATTTTTATAGATATGATCTAGATGATGTGGCGAATGTGCACTTAAAATTAGTAATGTATTCCAAGAATTATGTAAATCAAGAGCCACCATTTGATTCTTTGTTTAAAAATGTTAATTCTTTTGATGAAATTTTAGAGCCTCCTCTTTAACTAGTGATGAGGAAAAAGAAAGTTTTCATGAAGAATTTAGGCACACAAGACATATGCAATTTTTAGAAGAAAAGAGTAATGTTAATGAAAATCCTCTTATAGAATTATAAGCAAGAGAATCTATCAACCAATATTATGTTAGTAGTGTTAGCCAACCAGTGGAAGGTACAATACAAGAAACTCATAATCTAGGCCAAGTGATACATTGCAACCTCAAGCCTCCAAGTGTATTGTAACAAAAATTTCTACAAAATACTATTCAATAACAGCAAGAACAAGCGAAACAACAAGTTCAATAAATTCAACCTTTAAATGTTGAAAAATGATTAGTCATTTAGTGAAAATAATCCACGGTTAAAGGAAACTACATAAATTGCTACACCTAGTGTTGATGCAAGAATGACATTAAATGAAGCTAAATAACTAATTATTAATATTAGTACTCAGTGATTAGATCAGATACAAGATGTTTCTAATATAAGAAATACAATCACTTTTACTCATATTACACAAACAATCTCACCAAAGATGATAATTACCCCATTAGCAACTAGAAGTGGACATTTTTCATCATCGTATATAAATATTTATCAACTTGAACCAATAAAAAAAAAATAGTTCGATTGGGAGACTACATTTTTCATAAAAAGGTGATGAAAAGATTTAAAAAAAAAACTTATACATCATTATCTTATAGCCTTATCACTCGTGGAAGCATGTTAGTGGACCAATGGAAAAAATTAAACCTCAAATCTTGGAGCTTATAAATATGTCTTTCGTGGAAGCGTAATAGTGGTATTGAAAAGTACTGTGAAGATGAACTCGTAGAGAAATGATCGCCACTAGAAATGAACGCGGTATTTTTAGTATGAAGTCTATTTTTAGACTATGTCTGTTTTTAGACATATGGAGCATGGTCTAGGAGTTGCGGGATGCTATTCTTGGATGATTGGTCAAGTTGGTAAAAATATATGGACATCTATTTTTAGACATACAGGTCGAAGTCTATTTTTAGACTGCCTGTCTAAAAATAGAACAGTCAAATATAATTAACCCTTAATAATGCTGACGTAAACATTATCTTATCCTCTTGGAGCACTTCAGTTTGATGCTTGGATATGGCACATGCAACTGACAGAAGGAAATACGCTTTTCCTAAGGGTTAGTTGAGCTATTGCATGGTTGACTTCAGTTAGAACTCATGTGGCAGAGTTTGGTGGAGTTGATGAGACAGTTGGTGGAGTTGTGTTCGGTTTAACTTAGTTGAACTAGTTGTATTTAATCTAACTGACAAATACACTGGTGATGAGTGGTGTGAATTAATTATTAATTAATTCACTAATTATTAACTCATAAATCAACTAAAGAACACATTAGTTAACTGCAATGCATGGACATTTCAGTGGAGACCAGTGTTAGAGGTGGGTGAAAAAGAAGATTGCTATCGATTGTGACTATTGGTGGCCATGAATTTTACACATTGATGAAATTTCAACAAAGATTGCAGCAGTTGAAACTGGTGGGATGCAACAGGTCATTCGTACTCACTTAGTTGTGATGAAAGTGGGAACTTGTGGAGAAAATTTGAACCCATGACTTGTTCAAGTCTGGGATTGGTTATTATTAACACAAGATAATCACGGTACTTGTGAAGGTATTTTGCTATGTGTTGTTACATTATATTACTATACAGAATGGTTGAAGTTTTCAACCTACTTTCCCCATTACATATTGTGTTGATATGTGTGCTTGATTATTGTTTTATGAGTGCATGCGACTGTTTCTATTTCCGCATATTGATGATCAATTGTAGAAGAGGTTATGTATTATGCATGAAGCTTAAATAGTGTATAATCAGGATAATCTCGGTGAATAATTCAGCAAATTATTCAAATTTCTACAAGTGGACCAATGGAAAAAAAAAAAAAAAAACCTCAAATCTTGGAGCTTTTTCTATATTAAATGAATGGTCAGTTAATGAATTATCCAATAAATTGGATAAGTATAAAATTAGAATTGAGGAGCTAGAAGTTGATTGTTGAAAGTATAACATATATATCTATATATATATATAATGAGGAATAAAAATCATGTTCAAAGGAGTTTTAGAATATTTATTGAAGTATAAGAAAAGGAAAATTTGGTTGAGATAGAAGAAAAATATAACAAAAAAAACTTGAGGATTTCGAGCAGGTACATTGTTGAGATTCAACAAGATGATGAGCTTAGTGAAAAGAGTTGCCTTCACTAAGTGGGCCCGCATGCTATTTTTGGCACAAATCTATTTTTAGATTATGTCTATTTTTAGACATGATGATCATATTTCAGAAGTTGCAAGATGCTATTTGTGGATGGTTGATCAAGTTGGAAAAATAGATAAAATTCTATTTTTAGAATATTGGGCGAAGTCTATTTATAGATCGTCAATCTAAAAATAGATGCATGTCGATTATTATTAGCTCTTAATAATAATCAGACTCTAAACAACAACTTATTCTCTTGGAACATAGGTTCGGTGCCTGGGATGTGGCTGACGGTCGCTGATCGCGCTGACTACGAGTTTCACGGAACAATACATGAAACTCATTAAAAACAAAAGCTGACGGTTTATGACACGATTGGAAGAAGTAGTTGTAGATTGTATTTAGTTTAACTCAGTTAGACTCAGTTGAGCTAGTTGTATCTAGTCTAACTGATTGATACACTAGTGAGAGTGGAGTGAATTAATTATTTAATTAATTCATCAATAATAACTCATTAATCAACTGAAGAATACATCAGTTAACTACAGTGCATGACAGTTTCAGTGGAGACCAGTGGAGAGATAGGTGAAAGGGCAAGATAGACTATCTGTTGTGACTATAGTGATGCATTGATCACATCACACACTCAGTGGAGATGCCAATGAGGATTGCGTAGTCAAGGATGGAGTAATTCGAATTCATTCAGAGCTATTCTTTAGCAGAGATTGCGCAGTGGAGGCAGGCTAGCAAGAGGCAAAGATCGGTGCATGGATTTGCAATATTGGTCCTTATTAGTGTATGACGAGTGTACTGTACTGAGAGATTGATAAGATTTGTATGAGGATTGTCATATGATTCCATGTTACATAATATATAGTTGGGTTTTTCAGCTTTAGGCTTTCCCAGTTAAAAATTGTGTTATGTGTGATTGATTATTTTTGTTTATGCTTCACATGTATGTGTAATTAATTTTTCCACAAAATATTAACAAGTGGAATTGATTCAGTATTTTGCATAAAGTTAAATAGTGAAAAGATCAGGTGAATCAAGGACATATGCATGCTTAGTGCATATAATTTCTACATGGTATCAAAGTGTTGTTGATTGAAGATTGCAATTGTGAAGTGAGTTTGTGCTGGTGGACAATTCGAATTTGCTACAAAAGATTCTTGGTGCATAAATCGAGTATACATTGAAATGTCTTTCAACGGGTTGAGATTGGAGTATGCCCTTGATGGGAGCTTGAATTACATAGCCTTGAAGGATAGGATGGAGGTGGTGCTGGAGGATAATGAGCTGAAGGATTTCATCGATAGCGATGTTCCTAAGCTGGGATCTAGCGATGCTGCATTACTTAGTGCATGAAAAAAGAAGACTGCAAAGATGAGGAGAATTCTGTTGGGAGGTGTGAAGGACTATATTTTTTCTAGCCTTCACGAGAAAGCCACTCCATTCTTAATGTGGAAGGCTTTGACAGAATTTTTCCAAAGAAAAAGCGACCAGAGGAAGTTGGCGCTTAAAGACAAGCTCAGAAAAATAAAAATGGAGAAAGGCGACAATATTCCAAAATACCTCATGAAGTTTGTCCACTACAAGGATGAGGCACAGGAAGTGTGATTCTTGTTGATGAAAGAAGACTTGGTGAGCTTGTATACTCACCAGGCACCGAAGAGTTGGCATAGCTACGAAGACTCTGTCAATGGACAGGAGAAACTACCGGGATGGGAGCGACTTTGGTCAGATCTTGTGCAGGAGGAGATAAGGTGGGGTACCAGGGATGGATCTTCATCGAAGAATGAAGATGAAGAGAATTTCACTTTGGCTGCCAAAGCAAGGAAAGGGAAGGGGAATAAATCTTCTTCAAAATCTGGTGTTAAAGGCAAGAAGCATGATTTTTCCAAAGTGAAGTGTTTTCACTGTCACGAACATGGACATTTTGCCACTAACTGTCCACAGAAGACGAAGAACAAGAAGGTTGTTGGATCTGTAGCTGGAGAGGCCTTAGCCTCGCAATTTGAGCTTGATTTCTCCTTGATCTCTTGCTTGGTTTCAAGCTGCATGGGATCGGTGTAGTATCTTGATAGTGGTGCATCTTTCCATATGACGGGAGACAAAGAGTTGTTTAGTGACTTGGAGGAGAAGGACCTCCAGATGCATATAGAGATGGGTGATGATGGTCAGTACAGTGTGACCGGAATTGTGGCCATTACCTTTGAGAGGGAATCCGATAATCCATTCTTGTTGAAGAATGTCATGCATGTTCCAGGTCTAAAGAAGAACTTGGTCTTGGTCGCAATGCTGGAAGACAAGGGTTATGATGTTGTTTTCAGTAAGGGAAAAGCCTTCCTTCAACATAAAACAACGGGTCAAACCAAGAAGATAGGGGTTCAAATTAAGAATCTCTACAAGCTAGAGGTAGATGGCTGCACTGCAATGGTGGGCAAAGCAGAAGAAGTGGTGAGCTGGGATGAGGGCGAATTATGGCACAGGAGATTGGGCCATCTTCATCATGGCGCTTTGAATATTTTGCAGCAAATTTCTACTGGACTTCCCAAGGGTACTCTTGTACAGTCATGTCAGTGCAAGGGATGTACTATGGGTAAGTTTATGAAGACCACCTTTCATGAGAAGGAGAACCGTGCTTCAGTGATCCTGGAGAGAATTCACACAGACGTGTGTGGACCTTTCTCGGTTGCTTCAATAGAAAAACACAATTATTATGTGATATTTGTTGATGACTATTCTCGTAGATGTTGGATATTCTTCATGCAGAAGAAGAGTGAAACGTTCTCAAAGTTCTGTGAGTTCAAGGCATTGGTGGAGAAGGAGTCGGGGAAGCAAGTGAAAGCTCTACGGAGCGATAATGGTGGTGAATACATATCGGGCGAATTCAAAGACTTCTGTAGCAAAGAAGGAATTCGAAGAGAACTCATAGCGCCTCATAACCCACAGCAGAATGGGGTCATGGAGAGAAAGAACAGAATGATCGTGGGTGCTACACGAGCGATGTTGCATGACCAGGGCCTATCGATGCACTTGTGGGAGGAAGCATGCAACACTGCGGGTTATGTGCAAAACCGTTGTCCTCATAGAGTACTTGGCATGAGTACACCCGAAGAAGCATTTTATGGTAAGAAGCCTGATATTTCTCATTTGAATATTTTTGGCTCACCTGTTTACATTCATATGACGAAGGATGCCAGGAAGAAGCTGGAGCTGACTGTAGAAGTTGGGATATTTGTGGGGTACACAGAAACACCCCATAACTATCGTGTGTATTTTCTAAACATTCGGATGATTGTTGTGCGACGGGACATAAGATTCAATGAGGTGAAATCAATGAAGTTGTCGCTTGAGAGGGAGCTACACTTGCATGCGGAAGAGGAACTTCTTGTTCCCAAAGATGAGCCTCTGGATGTGGATCAGCCACAGGAGGAGATTCATGGAATGGAGGAGTCCACTCATGCAGAACCAAACATTAGACAAGGTAGGAAGCATACCACAGAAGTTGAAAGATTGAAGGTGGATGCAGCACAGAATGTGGGAGTTCCTACATCACAGTGCAGACAGAGACAGTCACCTAACTGATATTCTGGATACATGGCTCTTATGAGCAAGTGTATTGTGACATAGCCATCTTCTTTTGAAGAAGCAGCACAGGAGCCCACATGGGTAGATGCCATGGTGGAGGAGTATGACTCCATTTTCAAAAACAGTGCTTGGAATATTGTTCCAAGGCCGGTGGGAAAATCAGTTGTAGGATCAAGATGGATCTACAAGGTAAAGCAAGTTGTTGATGGGAGTTTCGAGAATTATAAGGCAAGATTTGTTACCCGAGGCTTCTCACAGATCGAGGGGATTGACTATGAAGAAACCTTTGCACCTGTCACACAGTATTCTTCCATACGGACCATCCTTGCTCTCTCAGTGCAGATGGGTTGGCACATTCATCAGATGGATGTGAAGACTGTGTTCCTTAATGGGATCATTGAGGAAGAGGTTTACATTGAGCAGCCTGAAGGATTTGAGATCTTCAGCAGCGAGTCGCATGTGTGAAGGCTCAAAAGAGTGTTGTATGGGCTGAAACAAGCACCCTGTGCTTGGTACACTCAGATCAACATCTATTTCACTGGACTTGGCTTCACCAAGAGTGAGGCGGATGCAAACCTGTACCAGATTGTGGTTGAGGGCAAGATTTTAATCATTGTACTTTATGTTGATGATTTAATACTAACAGGTGATAAGCAGTTGATACAATCATGCAAGGCAGATCTTGCAAAGGAGTTAGAGATGAAGGATTTGGGCCTCCTTCATTGTTCATGGTTAGGTAGCGGGATGGTGGGCGGCTGTATACAAGGAAAGTAATAACACGGGGAGATACTGGAAAAGTTTCACATGCAAGGCTGCAAGCCTATCGACACTCCTCTTCCAGGAAATTGGAGGAAAGAGGATGCTACATCGGCAAAGGTAGTGGATGCCACTGTTTATCGACAATTGGTGGGTTCGCTCATGTATTTAGTTAATACAAGACCATACATATGCTATGCGGTGAACCAGATTTCACAAGCGATGGTTAAGCCTACCAAGAGTTTTTGGAAGGCAGGCAACCATGTCCTAAGATATCTTAGGGGCACATTTGAGTATGGCTTATGGTACAGACAGATGGATGAGGTGAAGTTTCATGGCTTCATGGATGCGGTTAGGTAAAATCGAGGCGAAGAAGCACATCGAGATGTATTTCGATGTCGGATCTCGGCGATTTTAGTGCAATGGCTAAAGATACGCCTTTCGATTAGGTAAAGCGAATAAATGGCAACAGTTTAGGCGCATGTGAAACTATCTTGAATGAGAAGATCTGGTTGGTTGTTGATTCACATTTAGATCACGGTGATTCATTGTGATAATCGAAATTTAGCTAACTATAGTTTAATCGTGTTCATATGATAGAACTAAACATCTTGATATCATTATCATCATATAGAATTGTAATAAATGGAAAGATCATGTTGCTAGATACATTCTCGAGAGGATAAATTAAATTATTACGGAAAGCGCTCACCAGGGGCAAATTGAATACCATAAAGAGTAGGATAAAAGAAGGTGAAGATAATCCCTATCTTGTTGAAGGGTATTTGAAAATTCAACAAGATGATGAACTTAGTGAAAAAAGTCACCTTCACTAAGTGGGCCCGCAGGATATTTTTGGCGCAAGTCTATTTTAGACACGATGATCGTATTTCAGAAGTTGCAGGATGCTATTTGTGGATGGTTGATCAAGTTGGAAAAATAGATGAAATTCTATTTTTAGAATATTGGGCGAAGTCTATTTATAGATAGTCAATCTAAAAAAATTCATGCATATAGGTATTATTAGTTACAATAATAATAGAACTCTATGATAACTTATTCTCTTGAACATGATTCGATTGCCAGATATGCTTATGAGATGACGAGAAGGAATTACGCTATTCTTGAGGTTCTTTGAGCTAATGCATGGTGACTCGATTCAGAACTCAGAAGTGGCGATTGTAACACGGTTGGAAGAAGTAGTTATGGAGTTGTATTCAATTTAACTCAGTTAGACTCAGTTGAGCTAGTTGTATCTAGTCTAACTGATTGATACACTAGTGAGAGTGGAGTGAATTAATTAGTTAATTAATTCATAAATAATAATTCATTAATCAACTGAAGAATACATTAGTTAACTACAGTGCATGGCAGTTTCAGTGGAGACCAGTGGAGAGATAGGTGAAAGGGCAAGATAGACTATCTGTTGTGACTATAGTGATGCATTGATTGCATCACACACTCAGTGGAGATGCCAATGAGGATTGAGCAGTCAAGGATGGAGTAATTCAAATTCATTGAGCTATTCTTGGTGATTAACGTAGTGGTGAAGCTAACGGTAAAGATAGGTGCATGGTTTGGGTCAGATGCGGTGGTATTATGATGGTCTGTATTGAGAGCTTGATAAGCTTTGTATGAGGATTGTCATATAATTCCATGTTACATAATATATATTTGGGGTTTTCAGCTTCAGGATTTCCCGGTTAAAAACTTTGTTATGTGCGATTGATTATTTTTGTTTATGCTTCACATGTGTGTGCAATTAATTTTTCCGCAAAAAATTAATAAGTGGAATTGATTCAGTATTTTGCATAAATTTAAATAGTGTGAGATCAGGTGAATTAAGGACATATGCATGCTTAGTGCATATAATTTCTACATACATCAAAAAGAAATAAGAATAATTAAATAAGAAGCATAAACAATCATTCAAAGTATTACTACCACTTCCAAACACATATTTCCTCTTTACACAGATAAATAGAACATCTGAGAGAAGAAACCATGAATATGAAAATATATTAAAATCATGAAAATTTAGTAAATAAATAGTTAAAGTTTGTACAAAGTAGTTATATGGGAGAAGAAAAAAGACTCCGGTGCAATGGGTAAAATCTTGAAAGAGGATAAAAAGATGATGCAACTTCCTTTAAAACAAAGAAAGTTTAATCTTTCAACTATCAAAGGTTGGATTAAAGAATCCAATAACTAGTGTGATGGAATATTGGATAAAACATTACATGTTGTAGAAGAATTTTGACATGCCTTATCTTGGAGCTATTAAAGAAGTCGTACATATAGCTTTTTGTATTCTAGGAATAAATAAAAACTAATATTACTAATATTACTACATACATAGAGTACTTCTAATATTCAAAAATATTTGAAACTCCGATATAAATACATAAATCAAGTTCATTTTTTTTAAATAAATGAAAACAAGGATACAAATAATAATCAATATTACTACATACATAGAGTACTTCTAATATTCAAAAATATTTTGAACTCCGATATGAATGCATAAATCAAGTTCATTTTTTTTCTAAATATAAAAGGAGAAAAATATGTAAAGAAGACTGGTCTTTTTGTTCTAAATATAAGAAAGAAAAAAATATATATCCAAAAATATTTTCAACTCCGATATGAATACATGAAATCAAGTTCATTTTTTTTTGAAAAAAAATATGTAAAGAAGACTAGTCTTTTTTTTTTATGAAAAAATATGTGTTAAAGAAGACTAGTCAATGTCGAATCAACCTTGAAAGCAATACTCTTATTCATCCACTTCAAATCTTAGATCTCTCTAATCAATGGAGAAAGCATTTGAAGGAAAAGGAGGCAAACCCCACATTTTTAAGGAGAAGATGCAATGCAACTTGATGAGCAAAGGAAAAATACAATAACAACAAAAGTGAATAGTGAAGAATGAAGATTGATTTGCAATTTTTATCTGCAAGAAAGTTCTCTTTTAAATCTAAGGATTTTTATTTTTAGAAAAGTTTGAGAAAAATTAGGAAAATTAGTTTTATTATTTATACGGGATGAGAAAAGGGTTGGAAAACATTGTAAGCAAATAAATAAATATTTTCCATCAGACATTGTGCATATTTTTTGAAGACTGAAATTTTTTTGAAGGATCTTTTTTGTGCAATTGGAGTGTGTGATATACGTTTTATATATTCATTTTTTCTTTTTCAGTTTCAGAAATATGAATTTATCATATTTCATATTTATATTATTATTTATAAGTTAATTATCATTTTAATATAAATTAAATATTTTATTTTTTATAAATTAAATTAGAATTGCATGCAAATAATTTTTAAAGAAATTTAAAAATATATAAAATTTTCAGACTCTCTAATCATAGTACAAACTTTGTAAGTAGTTGATGTTGGAAATATTGTCATTGATGGCAAAGAGAGAAGCAAAGTAGCAGAGAGGCAGCAGTAAGAAAGCATAAAAGGAGCACAAAGGAGAAGACATGAGCAACACCTGGACTATCATTCAAAGGAGCAAAGAAGCAGAAGTAACAGATCTGCAGACAGGAGTAGAATAGGACAACCAGAGGTTTGTTTGTCAAGCCTATGGCCAATTGTAAAACAGGGCTAAGAGGGTTGTAGAGAGTTATTGTAAGTGACTCCATGTATATATTTTTGAAAGGATTTGTTTCAGCATTTCATGAGTATTATTCGATCAAAATTTTGTGTGAATGGGCTTTTGAGTTTCAATAAGCAATGGTATAAGAATGTGTGGATATACTCTATAAATTGGTTTTTTAATGATGCTCTGTTCTAATGGGAAAGTCGAATTCAATTATCATGATTTTGGACTGAATGCATGAAGGGCCGATTTGAACGATACTTTGGTGGATCATTGAGGTTTAGTTTTTTAAAAGCATGTGTTAAGTGTTGAACCAAATCACCAAATATTGGATTCGATGGTAATGGGCGAAGATCCCTTACTAAAGTTAATGGAGCAGTTGAATTCGAATGCTGGGGTTTATTAACTATGTTATCTTGTGTAACAAAGATGATTAGATCTGTTGAATGAAACACAATGGAGATAGTATCTCTGTTTGTCGAAGGGAGGCTTCAAAGAACGCATGAAGGGAATTCACATAAGTAGAATGCAACACAATTAACTTAGATTGAGCAATACATAGATTGGGCATAGGATTTAACCGTGCGTTGGTTAAATGTTGGGGTTTATTTAAACCTGTTCGGAATATTTAAGGCATAGCCAATTAAGAATAATTGAAGCGGAGAAGAAATGTGAGTGAAGCAGAACCTTGAGCCGAGAAATGGAACCAAACAGTGAAAACGGTTTGGAAGAACAAAACCAGGAGTTTCGCGCAACCTCTTAAGAGGTAAGTAGAGTTGCTCAAAAAAACGCGATATAAGTCTCTGTTTGACGCGTGGCAAAGAGTGGTTTATAAAAACCATTTTTATCATGCGACTTTGAGAAATTAAGGAGTGTGCAGTTAAATTGCGCGATTATCGTCGGATGGGAGCGTAATTGAGTTTTGGAGCGCGAGAGTGGATTTACCATTGGATCAGAAGTGAAGTTGCGGGGAATTTAAACGAGGTAAGTTGGTTAGTGGGCCCAAGAAATTCGTTTTAACATGTGCTGGTGATTGAGTGTTGAAACAGAAATCGAACTTTAAAATTCTATGGTCACATGGGATCATATGTATTTGTGTTGGGATATAAATCCAAAGCCAAGGGTTTATTTATAATGACTTTTAACATTTGAATAGAGGGCGTAATATATATTAATATGGTTGAGGTGAGTTACGATTGTTGTGGGTCCCAACTTTCATATATGTTAGTTCTTGGGTTTAAAAACCTAGCATCAAGGGTCTTATATAATATTTCAAACCCTTGATTGGAGAACGTAACGTATTGATGTATTATGGTTATAGAAGTGTCGTGAGTCATTATTATATTGGTTCTAATCAAATTTTATAAAGACAAACGTTGAATGGAAATTCACACAGAAAGTGAGAGCAAAGACTTTATGATATATGTTGTCGGACCATATCATAATTTGAGTTTAATCCAAAGTCCAAATACATTCATAGTTCTATAAAGTGAAAGTCGAAGTTCATTACTTTGGGTTTATATGTTTTATTCAAATATTAATTCAAATGCGTGTTAATGGCGTTGGATGATAGGAAATGTTGAAATATATGTGGGCCTAGAAAAATATTTTAAAGTGATTAATTGAAGTTAACGAGGTACTGCATGTTTATGTTAGTAACCATGGTTTATTCCAAGGTTGAATTATAACAAGAGTTTCAATGTAAATCTGGTTGGAGTTGTATGAATTGGTGGGTCCAACCCCAACCATTATATAGTGCATTGCTTTGTTACTAAGGTTACACCTTTAGGGAATTGGACTGCCGCATGATGCAATTGTATATTGGATGGTATGCTGTGAAAAAATATTCGTTTTTGGTTTCGAAGCAAGAGTTTTGAAGTCACTTATGAGTACTCATTAAAAACAGGGTTAATATATGGTTTTAACCATACGCTTGAAGCAGAAAAGAAATTAAAGCTTCCGCATGCAGAGTTTATGAATTTTCCCAGAAAGTGAACTAAGATTGGGCATTAATGGAAATGCATTTCTATATGCATGAGACTTTAAAATTATTTGGGCTAAAACTTGAAAATGCAGAGTTATATGAAAAAGAGAATTGAAGAAAGTTTTGTAATAAAATCTGAAGGTGTGATGAGAGAAGGAAGAAGATCAGATTCTAAGATCTGATATGCAAAGGTACACAGAGTTACAGTAAACATAGAGTATGCAGAACTGTTACACTACAGCAGCAGAAAAGACAAGCACACAGTGAGCCAAGAACTGAAAGGGTTGAATGAGATACATTAGTTGCAAATGTAAATGTAAATTTTTTAATTGATTTTATATTATTTGTGATGCAAAGGAAAGTCTCCGTAGGCAAACAAAACTCCACTGTAAAACTGAAATTTGTGCATATTTCTATGCTCCTCTAAATGAGCTGGACAAAGAAATGAGAAGGCAAAAGTCAAAGAGTCATGGTTGTTCACTTCGAATTCTCTGAGGAATACAAACATTCATGAGGTGAACTCTATAAATTATATCACATAGATATGCATAGAGAGGTTAGAGAATGAAAAATGAGGAAGAGAGGGTAAGAAGAAGGAGGAGTAGATAGAGAAGCTGTGAAGATTCAGAGATGATGTAAGGCAGATATGATGGTTGGTGGACAACAGTGAAGAAGGAACATAATAGAGTTGATATCCATGTAAATCAGCAAGTGTTTTTTTTATGAAAGAGTAAGGAAGTTGGTGCTTCCATATCAAGTTGTAGCTTGATAGATGTCAGTTGTAGCTAACTGAGGTAGGAGCCTCCTGTAGGTTGTTGCCTGCAGAAAATAGATGGGAGTTGGAGCTTCCTTGCAAGTTCTAGGTTGCAGAATTGAGGTAGGAGCCTCCTGTAGGTTGGAACCTACAGAAAATCAGTGGTGAGAGGGAGTAGGAGCTTTCCTTTGCATCACAACAATAATAAGATGTGGTTTTCTCCTTTATGGGTTTCCACTTATATCTGGTGTCTATGTTCATGATGATTATGTGGTGATACTCTGTACTTAATCTGCCTAATACCTGTTTCTCACTAATTAAGATTGTGGTTTCAATGCAAATTAATTTAATCATGAAATGAAGAGGTAAATAAGTGTAAATGAAAGTATTACAAGACAATGAATTGATTAAACTGATTCACCCCCCCCCCCACTCTCAGTTTAGCAAAGGATTCAACAATTGGTATCAGAGCTGGTTCCTTCTGTATCAGTTTAACAACTGGAAGGCGATCCTAGGTCCCCAGCATGTCTAGTCTAGAAGGATGCTCAAAAAATAAAGCCCCTTTTTTCACCGGTAAAAATTATGCCTTCTGGAAAATAAGAATGAGGATGTACATAATGTCTCTAGGAATAGAAGTTTGGGCTGTTGTGGAATTGGGATATGCCCCAAAGGAGTCTGACTCAGAGAAAGATGCCAAACAATATTTTGTAGCTAATGCAAAAGCCATGAATGCACTCTTAAGTGGACTGTGTGAGGCATAATTTATCAAAGTAATGCACAACAAGACTACAAAAGAAATATGGGATACACTAGAAAACATCCTTGAGGGAGACAAAAAGGTGAAGATAGCCAAACTTCAAGTCTATAGAGCTAAGTTTGAAAATATAAAAATGAATGATGATGAAGACATTGCCAGCTTCTTTTTAAGGGTTGCAGAAATTGTGAATAACATGAAATCTCTAGGAGAAACCATAAAATAATGTGTAATTTTTCAGAAGATTTTAAGATCTTTACCATCCAGCTTTAACCCCAAGGTTTCTGCCATAGAAGAAACAGTTGATTGGGAAACTTTGACCATGAACCAATTAATTGGAAACTTAATAGCCTATGAGATGAGACTGCCACAGAGGAAGTCAAATGTGAGGGAGGAAACCTTTAAGACAGAGAAGAAAAAAGAAGAAAAAGAAGATACATGCTCCTGCTCTGATGAATAAGAGGCCAAATTTATCAGAAGATTAGATAGAGTCTCAGGCAAGTATAAAGGTAAGCTTCCATTTAAATGCTTTAATTTTGGAAGAGTTGGACACTATGCTTCTAAGTGTCCTCATAAGAAGACAAAGAATCAGACTCAAGAAACAAAGAAAACCATATCAAAGAACTGGCAGAAAGGGAATAGATATAGGAGAAAATCATTTTATGCTCAGCAAGATAGCAGTGCATCTGAAAACTCAGATGAAACCTCAAATGAAGAAGGAACCTCTGAATTTGTATTGATGGCCAAGGAAGAGCTTGAATGATTCCTTCTATAAGATGAGGAAGAAGGTGAAGTTGATCTTGAGGGGGAGCTAAGAAGTGCCCTGGAGGAAATAGACAGACTCAAACTAAAGTGCAGGAAACAGAAAGACATTCTCCTTAAATATTTAAGAGAAGAACAAAATTCAGAAGACCTCATTCAATTGAAAGTAGAGCTTGAAGAAGCCAAGAAGGTAGAAGACACTCTACTCAAGCAAATTGAGGATAAAATTCAGAAGCAAGAGAAATTGGAAGAAGAAGTAGTATGCTTGAGAAGGAAATTAGAAAACACCCAAAGGAAATTGTCAATAAACACTCCTCAAATGACAAGCTCTAATAAGTTGAATAAAATACTAGATCCTCAAAGAGCTCCTCTGATAAAAACTGGGATAGGTTATGAAGGAGAAACAAGTAAAGTCAAAGAAAAAGATAACATTAATATCATTTTTGTAAAAGCTGTTAAGGATAATGAAGCAACTCAGAAAGTTCCTACAGAAGTAGAAGCCTGCAATGAAGTAAACAGAAACAACAAGGAACCCCAAATGAGAAAGAACAAAGTAAAAATAGTCAACTGAAAGAATATCATATACTCCTAAATATATAAAATTTGGAAGCTATCAAAGGAGATTATTCCCCCCTATGAAAAATGTCACTTGTTATTCCTACCACAAACTGGGACATATTGCTGCATACTGTCATAAAAGGAGAATCGATTCCAACCAGCAAAGGATGCAAAAAGTGAAAAGACTACCTCAAGAAAACAAATGGAGAAGACAACCCTTCATCAGGTATGCTAATTATTTTTATGGGTATTTTTTTTACGGTAAGGAGTTCGGCCATAAAGCCAAGGAGTGCAGAATGAATGGAAAAAGACTGATGTATGGAAACTCAAGGAGATGGATGAACAATGGAGAATTCACTCATGTACATAATTCATTCAGAAACATAATCAAATGCACTGACTGCCATCAAGTTGGGCACAAGTGTCACAAATGTCATCTCAGAGAATGCGGTCTATCATCTTAGGAAAGGTACCAAACAAAAGAAATCATGCAGTGGAAAAAGAAGTTGAATAAGTGTGACCTAGCTCTAATAGATCAAGACCAGAAAGCCAGTGGTATTTGGACAGTGGATGCTCAAAACATATGAGTGGAGATCGAAGCAAGTTTTTAACCTTTGATGAAAAGAAATCTAGGAATGTAACATTCGGCAATGATAAAGCAGGGAAAATCAAAGGGAAAGGCTCAATCAGTATGGATAATGGAAGAGGAAAGGCTCAAGAGGTACTATTTGTGGATGGGCTGAAAGCCAATCTGCTAAGTGTCAGTCAAATGTGTGACAAAGGTTGTGAGGTTCTTTTTAGAGCACAAGACTGTGAAGTGATATCAAGCACCACAGGAAAGACCTTGATCAAAGGTATTCGAACAGAAAGTAATGTCTATATAGTGAAATAAGAGAATGAAGCTTGCCACCTAAGAAAACTTGATGAGTCATGGTTATGGCATAGAATATTGGGACACCTTAACTTTGACCACATCATTAGTCTGAGCAAGAAGAAAGCATTCAAAGATATGCCAGCAATAAAGAAGCCTTCAAATACCATATGTAAATCCTGTCAATTGGGAAAACAAACCCACACATCTTTTAAGACCAAAGATGAACTATCAACAAGTAGGCCACTTCAGCTTGTACACATGGACCTGTGTGGACCTACAAGAACTAAAGAACCAAGTGGATAATCTTATTTCATGCTGATAATAGATGATTTTTCTATAATGACGTGGGTAGCATTTCTCAAATATAAATCTGAAGCACTTGAGAAATTCAAGATATTCAAGGCATTGGCAGAAAATCAAACAGGATGCAAGCTAAAGTGCATCAGATCAGACAGAGGAGGTGAATTCACAGACTATGATTTTGCAGACCTATGCAATGAGCATGGGATAAAGCAAGAGTTTATAATTGCAGGTACACCTCAACAGAATGGAGTGGCAGAGAGACAAAACAGGTCAGTACAACAGATTTCCAGAGAAATGATGCAAGAAATTAACATTCCCCAAACCTTCTGGGCAGAAGCAGTACGCACAGCTATTCATATTCTTAACAAAGCTCATTTAAGACCAAACAGTGACAAGACTCCTTACGAATTATGGCATGGTAAACCAGCATCAATCAAGCACTTTAGAGTCTTTGGAAGCAAGTGTTTCATAAAAAATAATGATGAAAAACTGGGGAAGTTTGATGCAAGAGCTGATGAAGGAATATTTTTAGGATATGCATCCAAGAGTAAGGGTTACAAGTGCTACAACAAAACACTACACAAAGTTGTGGAAAGCATTGATGTAAGATTTGATGAAGATCTACCAAACAGAACAAGAAGTACAAGATGCAGCAATCCTCCAGAAGATCATGAAGAAGAGAACCAAGATAATGATGAACTGAGCAAGACAACAGAAGATACTGAATTAAACTCAAAAGGTCCCTCAAGACACACTCAAAAGAATCATCCAGAAGATCAAATCATTGGGGACAAAAGTGTGGGAGTCCAGACTAGAAGACAGCTAGCTGAACAGAAAGAAGAAGTATACCTAGCCATGCTATCTCAAATAGAGCCAAAGAAGTTCGAAGAAGCCAGCAAAGGCAAAACTGGGTAAATGCTATGAATGAGGAACTGGACCAAATTGAGAAGAAAAATACCTGGGAATTAATTCCAAGACCCACTGGGAAAAATGTCATTGGCACAAAATGGATATTCAAGAATAAGATGAATGAACAAGGGCAGGTAATCAGAAATAAAGCCAGACTTGTATGCAAGGGATATTCACAAATTGAAGGTCTTGATTATGATGAAACATTTGCCCCTGTAGCCAGAATGGAAGCAATCAGAATGTGTTTGGCCTTTGCATGCTACCATGACTTCAAGGTATATCAAATGGATGTGAATTCTGCCTTACTCAATGGAGATTTAGAGGAAGAATTCTACATGGAACAACCTGACAGATTCTCCATAACAGATAAACATGACTATGTGTGCAGACTGAAGAAAGCCTTATATGGGCTAAAACAAGCTCCTCGTGCATGGTATTCAAGGCTGGACAAATACTTACAAAAACAAGGTTTTAAGAAAGGAGGAGCAGACAACAATTTGTACATAAAGGCTAATGAAAATGAACTCTTAATTGTAGTAGTATATGTAGATGACATCATGTTTGGTAGCAACAAAGAGAAGTTAACAAAAGAATTTGCTGAAGAAATGAAATCAGAATTTGAGATGTCTATGATTGGAGAGCTCACCTTCTATTTAAGACTTCAAATTCAACAAAAGAACACAGGAACATTCATCTCACAAGAAAAATACTTAAGAGAGATGTTGAAAATGTTTCAAATGGAAGACTACAAACCTGTGCCAACTCCCATGATCACTGGATACAAGCTATGTGCTAATGATGGATCTGCAGATATAGATCAAAGACTTTACAGATCCATGGTAGGAAGTCTGTTGTACCTAACTACCTCTATACTAGACATTGTGTTGGCAGTAGGACTTGTGGCAAGATATCAAGCAGCACCAAAACAAAATCACCTACTAGCAATCAAGAGAATATTCAGATATCTACAAGGAACTGCACATTATGGGCTATGGTATCCAAAAATCAAAAGCTTCACTTTGACAGCATATACAGATGCAGATTGGGCCAACTTCATGGATGATAGGAAAAGCACAAGTGGAGGTGCATTTTATTTGGGAAAAATTATGGTGTCATGGCTAAGCAAGAAGCAAACTTCTATCTCTCTATCTACAACAGAAGAAAAATACATAGCAGCAACAGCATGTTGCACACAAGTAATGTGGATGAAACAAACTCTCCAAGACATGAAGGTAAGCATAGATGATCCCATTTCAATCAAATGTGACAATACAAGTGCAATAAGTATATCAAAAAATCATGTTCTTAATTAAAAAACAAAGCACATCGCAATTAAGTACCATTTCCTCAGAGAACAAGTAGCACAGAAAGTAGTGAAGTTGAAATATGTACCTACAAAGGAACAAACAACAGACATATTCACAAAACCTCTTGCTAAAGAACCATTCGAATATCTAAGAGACAAACTAGGGGTAGTGCCTGTAGATGTTACTCTCTGACATGAAAAGAAAGCATCATTCCAGGGGGAGATCAGAAAATAAAGCATCATTCCAGGGGGAGATCAGTCAACAAATATTGTCACAAAAGAACTAGAGAAAGTGAGCAATGCATGGAACAGGTCCTCAAGATCAGAGTATTATGGACAAGATTTGGAAACCACACTAGGAAATGTGCAACCCTTTTCCATTGATATCAAAGGGGGAGGAAAAGAAAGTAACAGAGGAAAGGGTTTTCTAAAAGGCAAGCAGAGGAAGTGTATTGCCATCAATGCCAAAGGGGGAGACTGTTGGAAATATTGTCATTGATGGAAAAGAGAGAAGAAAAGTAGCAGAGAGGCAGCAGTAAGAAAGCATAAAAGGAGCACAAAGGAGAAGACATGAGCAACACCTGGACTATCATTCAAAGGAGCAAAGAAGCAGAAGTAACAGAACTGCAGACAGGAGTAGAATAGGACAACCAGAGGTTTGTTTTTCAATCCTATGGCCAATTGTAAAATAGTGCTAAGAGGGTTGCAGAGAGTTATTGTAAGTGACTCCATGTATATATTTTTTAAAGGATTTGTTTCAGCATTTCATGAGTATTATTCGATCAAAATTATGTGTGAATGGGCTTTTGAGTTTCAATAAGCAATGGTATAAGAATGTGTGGATATACTCTGTAAATTGGGTTTTCAATGATGCTCTGCTCTAATGGGAAAGTCGAAGTCAATTATCATGATTTTGGACTGAATGCGTGAAGGGTCGATTTGAACGATACTTTGGTGGATCATTGAGGTTTAGTTTTTTAAAATCCTGTGTTAAGTGTTGAACCAAATCACCAAAGGTTGGCTTCGATGGAAATGGGAAAAGATCCCTTACTAAAGTTAATGGAGAAGTTGAATTCGAATGTTGGGGTTTATTAACTGTGTTATCTTGTGTAACCAAGACGATTAGATCTGGTGAATGAAACGCAATGGAGATAGTATCTATGTTTGTTGAAGGGGAGCTTCAAAGAACGCATGAAGGGAATTCACATAAGTCGAATGCAACACAATTAACTTAGATCGAGCAATACAGAGATTGGGCATAGGATTTAACCGTGCGTTGGTTAAATGTTGGGGTTTATTTAAACCTGTTCGGAATATTGAAGGCATAGCCAATTAAGAATAATTGAAGCGGAGAAGAAATGTGAGTGAAGCAGAACCTTGAGCCGAGAAATGGAACCAAACAGTGAAAACGGTTTGGAAGAACAAAACCAGGAGTTTCGCGCAACCTCTTAAGAGGTAAGTAGAGTTGCTCAAAAAAACGCGATATAAGTCTTTGTTTGACGCGTGGCAAAGAGTGGTTTATAAAAACCATTTTTATCACGTGATTTTGATAAATTAAGGAGTGTGTAGTTAAATTGTGTGATTATCGTCGGATGGGCGCGTAATTGAGTTTTGGAGCACGAGAGTGGATTGACCATCGGATCAGAAGTGAAGTTGCGGGGAAGTTAAATGAGGTAAGTTGGTTAATGGGCCCGAGAAAGTCGTTTTAACATGTGCTGGTGATTGAGTGTTGAAACATAAATCAAGCTTTAAAATGCTATGGTCGCATGGGATCATATGTATTAGTGCTAGGATATAAATCCAAAGCCAAGGGTTTATTTATAATGACTCTTAATATTTTAATAGAGGGCGTAATATATATTAATATGGTTGATGTGAGTTACGGTTTTTGTGGGTCACAACTTTCATATCTGTTAGTTCTTGGGTTTAAAAACCTAGCATCAAGGGTCTTATATAATATTTCAAACCCTTGATTGGAGAACGTAATGTATTTATGTATTATGGTTATAGAAGTACTGTGAGTCATTAGTATCTTGGCTCTAATCAAACTTTTTAAAGGCAAACATTTAATGGAAATTCACACAGAAAGTGAGAGCGAAGACTTTATGATATATGTTGCCAAACCATATCATAATTTGAGTTTAATCCAAAGTCCAAATACATTCAGAGTTCTATAAAGTGAAAGCCGAAGTTCATTACTTTGGGTTTATATGTTTTATTAAAATATTAGTTCGAATGTGCATTAATGGCGTTGGATGATAGGATATGTTGAAATATATGTGGGCCTGGAAAAAATATTTTAAAGTGATTAACCGAAGTTAACGAGGTACCGAATGTTTATGTTAGTAACCATGGTTTATTCCAAGGTTGAATTATAACAAGAGTTTCAACGTAAATCTAGTTGGAGTTGTATGAATTGGTGGGTCCAACCCCAACCATTATATAGTGCACTGTTTTGTTACTAAAGTTACACCTTCAGGGAATTGGACTGTCGCGTGATGCAATTGTATATTGGATTGGTATGCTATGACAAAAGATTCATTTTGGGTTTCGAAGCAAGAGTTTTGAAGTCACTTATGAGTACTCATTAAAAACAGGGTTAATATATGGTTTTAACCATAGGCTTGAAGCAGAAAAGAAATTAAAGCTTCCACATGCAGAGTTTATGAATTTTCCCAGAAAGTGAACTAAGATTGGGCATTAATGGAAATGCATTTTTATATGCATGAGACTTTAAAATTATTTGGGCTAGAACTTGAAAATGCAGAGTTATATGAAAAAGAGAATTGAAGAAAGTTTTGTACTAAAATCTGAAGGTGTGATGAGAGAAGGAAGAAGATCAGATTCTAAGATATGATATGCAAAGGTACACAGAGTTACAATAAACAGAGAGTATGCAGAACTATTACACTATAGCAGCAGAATAGACAAGCACACAGTGAGCAAAGAACTGAAAGGGTGGAATGAGATACATCAGTTGCAAATGTAAATGTAAATTTTTTAATTGATTTTATATTGTTTGTGATGCAAAGGCAAGTCTCCGTAGGCAAACAAAACTCCACTATAATATTGAAATTTGTACATATTGTTATATTTTTCTGAATGAGCTGGATAAAGAAATGAGAAGGCAGAAGTCAAGGAATCATGGCCGTTCACTTCGAATTCCCTATGGAATACAAACAATCAAGAGGTGAACTCTATAAATGATATCACATAGATATGCATACAGAGGTTAGAGAATGGAGAAATGAGGCAGAGAGTGTAAGAAGAAGGAGGAGCAGTTAGAGAAGCTGCGACGATTCAGAGATGATGTAAGGTAGATATGAAGGCTGGTGAACAACAGTGAAGAAGGAATAGAGCAAAGCTGATATCCAGGTAAATCAAGAAGTGGTTTTTTTTTTTAAGAATAAGGAAGTTGGTGCTTCCATATCAAGTTGTAGCTTGATAGATGTTAGTTGTAGTTGGCTGAGGTAGGAGCCTCCTGTAGGTTGTAACCTACAGAAAATAGATGGGAGTTGGAGCTTCCTTGCAAGTTGTAGCTTGAAAAATTGAGGTAGGAGCCTCCTGTAGGTTGGAGCCTATAGAAAATCAATGGTGAGAGGGAGTTGGAGCATGCCTTTGGATCACAACAATAATAAGATGCGGTTTTCTCCCTTATGGGTTTCCACTTATATCTGGTGTCTATGTACATGATGATTATGTGTTGATACTCTGTATTTAATCTGCTTAATATCTGCTGCTCACTAATTAAGATTGTGGTTTCACTGTACATTAAGTTAATCATGAAATGAAGATGTAAATAAGTGTAAATGAAAGTTTTCAAGACTATGCATTCATTGAACTGATTCACCCCCCCCCCCCTCTCAATTTAACAAAGGATTCAACACCTATAATTAGCTAAAAGGCCAAAAGTGGACTGGGAGACTCCTAAATTATTAAAATATCCGTTAAAGGTGTTAATTAAAATTAAGTTCATTTATAAAATAGTGTTACCAATGAAATAGGTAACCGCATTGTTACCTACTTTTTTTTGGTAGCATAAGAAGCACCTGATTTTGAAAAGTGGTGATGCTGAATCACCTTTTTTTTTTTGGAGCACATTTTCGACACTCTAATATTTTTATTTATGAAGTATGAATATTTGTTTTAAAATGTTAGTGACTTTCATGCTAATTTTGAAATGAATTGATGCAGCGTCAACTTTTTTTCTTTTAGAGCGATGATTTTCATGCTAATTTTGAAACGTATTGATGCAGCATCAACCCTTTTTTTTTAGAGTGGTGATTTTCATGTTGGTAATGAAACACAAAACTTAGATTATATATATATATATATATATATATATATATATATATATATATATATATATATATATATATATATAAACAATAAAAGAAAACCAATAAAAATGTAAGAAAAAACAAAATTAACTCAAAATTTTAAAAAAAAAAATTAAACAAAAAATAAATAAATAAATAAAAGCAAAAATATTCGAAAATTATATCAAAAGAAATGACAAAATTTGAAAAAAAAACACATAATTTAAAGAAAAAAACAAAAATTAACCAAAAAAATTAAAAAAAAAAAAACATTAATTTTTTTTTCTAAGTGATTAAAAAAAACCATATAATTAAAATAGAAAATTAAAAAAAAAATAAAAAAATTAAAACTTAGATAAAAAAAATAAAATACAAAAAAGAAAAATTAAATTTAAAAATTAAAATTAAAATAATAATAATAAGAAGAAAAAAAATACAAATTTTAAAATTAACAAAAAAAACAAATTAAAAAAAAACAAAATTTAAAATTGAAAAAGAAAATTAAAAAAAATAAAATAAAAAAAAAACTCTCATTAAAAAACAAAAAAAAATGAAAAAAACCACGTGCAAATAATTAAAAAACAAATATCCATAAATTTACTGTTTTTTTATCAATGAACAATTTATAAATTTTAAAAATGAAAAACTAAATAAACTAAAAGATTAAAAAAAAAATTAAATTAAATTAAAATTTAATAAATTTAGTAAATAAATTTTAAATTTTAAAAAATAATTAATCTAAAATATTAAATTTAAATGAAAAATTAAAAAAAAAAGACAAAAATAATTAAAACAATTTAAATTTAAAAAAAAAAAATTAAATTAAAAAACAAATAATTTTAAATTTTTTGAATTTAAAAAAAAAAAATCAAATTAAAAAAATAATTAAAAATTAAAAAAAAAATAAAAAAAATAAAAAAGAATTTTTTGATTGTGGTGGCGCCGCCAATCGGCCGCTGGGCAGGAGGCCGATTTTGAGAATTGCCCTTCTGTGGCGGGAGGTCGATTCCGAGAATCGCCCTGCCGCGGCGTGGGAGGTTGATTCTAGGAATCGCCCTCCCGCAGCGGGAGGCCGATTCCGGGAATCGTCCTCCCACGGCGCGGGAGGTTGATTCTGGAAATCAGCCTCCCACTGATTCTGGGAATCGCCCTGCCGCGGCACGGGAGGCCGATTCCGGGAATCGGCCTGCTGCAGCATGGGAGGCCGATTCCGGGAATCGCCCTCCCACCGCGGGAGGCCGATTCTGGGAATCACCCTCTAGCGGCGGGAGGGTGATTCCCAGAATCGGCCTCAGGGCGATTCCCGGAGTCGTCCTCCCACCGCGGGAGGGTGATTCTCGGAATCGGCCTCCCACCACGGGAGGGCGATTCCGTGAATCACCCTCCCACCGCGGGAGGGCGATTCCCAGAATTGGCATCCCACCGCGGGAGGGCGATTCCCGGAATCAGCCTCCCATCGCGGGAGGGCGATTCCCGAAATTGGCCTCAGGGTGATTCCCAGAATCAGCCTCCCACCGCAGGAGGGCCATTCTCGAAATCGACCTCCCACCATGAGAGGGCGATTCTCGGAATCGGTCTCCCACCCAGTGGCTGGCCTCCATTGCCACCTGGGCGGGAGGTCAATTGGCGGCGCCACCATGATCAAAAGATTCTTTTTTTATTTTTATTTTTTAAATTAATTTTTTTTTTTCAATTTTTTTTTATTTTTTTATTTTTTATTTATATATTTGAAATTTAATTTTTTTTGTTTTCTTTAATTTTATTTTTTTATTTTGTTTTTTTTGTTTTTAATTTTTTTTCCTAAATTTTGTTAAAATTTTTTATTAAATTTTGTAATTTTTTTTTTTATTTAATAGTTTTTTTTTTTTTTTTTTTTTTTTTTTTTTTTTTATATATATGTTTAGTTTCTTCATTTAATATTTTGAAATTTAGTAAATTTTATTTTTTTAATTTATTTGAATTTAATATTTTTTTTTTAATTATTTAATTTTTTATTATTATTTTAATTACATAAATTTTATATATATATTTTTTATTTCAATTGGGAAATTGTGTATTTGAATATATATATATAATTAAACTTAATATTTTCAAATTATTTTGTTTTTTATTTATTATTTTTTATTTAATTTATTTTTTTTTCAATTTTTAAATTGTAATTGTTTTTTAAAGTTTTTTAGCTTTTTATTTAAGAATGTTTTTTTTTTTACTTATATTTAAAATTTATTTTTTATTTTTAAAATTTATTTCGTTTATCTTAATATTTAATAAAATTTAATATTTGTTTTTTTAATTTAATTTGTTATTTTAATTTTAACATTTTTTTTAAATTTAATAAAAATCTAATATATATATATTTAATTTAATTTCATATATATATATATATATATATATATATATATATATATATATATATATATATATATATATATATATATATATTATTTTTTATAATTTAAATTGAATTTATTTTTTAAAATCTATTTGTTTTTTTAATATATATTTTTTTAAATTTAATATTTTTATTGTATTTTAATTTTCATTTCTAATTATTTTTTCATTTTTTTACTTTTAATTTCAATAATGTTTTTTTTTAATTTTTTTTTAAAGTTTTAAATTTATTAAAATTTAATATATTTCCTTAAATTTAATTTTTTTATTTTAAAATTTAAAGTTTTTTTTCTAATTTAATAAACATTTTTTTTTCTTTTTTAAATTTAATTTCTATATTTTATTTTTTATAATTTCTTTCCTTTTTTAACTTGTTTTTTTTTTTTTTTTTTAATATATTTTTTTATTTTTTATTTTTTATTTTTTTTTCTATATATTTTGAAATTTTAATCTTTAATTTTTTTTTTTTCTCAAATTTTAGGTTTTTTTTAATGTTTGAATTAAAAATTTTATTTTGTTTTTATTTTTATTTTTTTATTCCTATATATTTTTAAATTTTAAGCTTTAAAATACTTTTATTTTTTTAAATTTATTTTTTCTTAAATTTTAGGTTTTTTTTAATGTTTGAATTTTAAAAATTAAAAAATGTTATTTCTATTTTTAAAATTGTCAAAAATATGACACAAATTTTTTTTTTGTTATTCCAGCATCAACTGGTTTTGTTTTGAGGGTGTTTTTTCAATCCTTTTTTCAAGAAACAATTTTTTTTTTAGCATAATTTTATAAAATGTTGGAATTTGACCTTCAAAAAAAACCAAGTGCGTTTTGGAATACACTTTTTTTGTTTTTGGGGTGTTTTTTCATGTTTTTTGAGTCTTTTTGGGTTAGAGTTCCCGTTTTGAGGTCAGGTTACCTATTTCATCGATAACATTGTTATAAATGAATTAAAACAAATGTAATAAATCTCACATGAAAACTCCGAAAACAAAACTAATAGTCAACAAGCAAGTTAATAAGTGAGTGGAACATGTTGTTTCCCAAATAAAAGAGGAAATTACTAATAAAGACCTTAGGGAAATAGTGGAGAGTAAATGACCATTCCATACCATATTAAATCCATAGAAACTACCACATGTCATTCTAGGTGTTTCCTCATACTAAAATAAAATATGTTAAAAATAAGAGATGATACCAAATGGTAGAGAATATCTAGTTGTAAAAACAAAGTGGTCATATGTGACCCTAATGGTGTATAGAAGAGGGTCAAATAATTGCTATATTGTAGGTTTTTATGAACTCATAATACAATGTACCCCAACAAGAGTGAGAGAGGAGAAAAAAGGGATTGGATCTAAAAGTGGCTCAAAGCCATAGGACAACAAAGAGGGAAGGGAGAATCCTCTCAATAAAATTATGCATACATATAGGAAGAGGAGTGAAATAAAGTATGAGGAAGGATAAATGTGAAATATGTAGAAGCAACTTTAATTCACAATTTCTAACCTTTGGCTCAATACCAAAACCATTAATTGAGATGAATCTAGTGTCTAGACCTACATATTTCTCTAGAAAATTAAGCTCTTATGAAATATATTTCAATAAATAGTTGTACCTTTTAAACCAAACATTAAAATTTATTTACAAATCCAAAACGAAAGTAGAAAAATGTAATTATTATTTAATATTATTAGTGAATATTTTTTTCTTTCTCTTTTACAGTCACACACATACACACACATATTGATTTATGCATATCAAGCATATTTTGTAAACATATTAATCAATTAATTATTCAACTAAAAGTATAACATATATTAATAATTAACTAATGTAGAAAATAACTATTTTATGAATTATTTTAACACTTATCATTACTCAAATTTATTTATATAAAATATTGACAATTGAGGTTACTATTTAGGTGTTAATGATTATTTCCAAGCTTAGGAACACTAAGGGTTTGTTAGAATAAATTAAATACAATATGAGAGGCAAGAAAGGGTGTCCCTTATCCATTACCAATTTTGACATATACATGGATAAGTTAAAAGAGTGTTTGGAAGATGTGGGTTGTTCTTCCCACACGCTTACTAGTTTGCTCATAACTCTTCAATATTACTCTTTTGCGAAAGAGGCATTATGATCTTCGAAAACAACTTAGAAACCTACAAGATATGTCCCCCAAGAAATGAAAGAATGGTAATTAAATCCAAAAATATCACCTATGACACCTTCGTTTATGACAAAAAATCCTTGGGGGAAGTTCATTCTTAAAAATATCTAAAATTTGACATCCATCATAAACTAAAGTGAAATTATAACATCAAGGAAACAGTAAATGGAAGTTGGAAACTTTACTATGGGATATAAATCAATTGTGAGGTAACATATTTTTCAATTTGAGATTTAAAAAAAAAAAAAAAACTCCTCTATTTTGAGACTCTTGTCACTCTTATTTTATATCGATGTGATGCCTAGTGTTGTAGTATAGATAAAGAGTGATCAAGGAATATTGAATATTGTTGAACCCAAAAATTGTCATTCCTTACTACCATTTTCAGGCACTATTTCCCTACCTACAACATTCTTTTTCCACCTAGACTTATAATACTAACCTCTAATGCCTTTAAATACTATGATAAGGTACTTTATGGCTAATATCTCAAAATTATATGTTTTTAACTAAATCTAAGTGCTTTTAGGGCTTGTTTTCGCTAATGATAGAATCACAGTTTGCTTTCACTACCAATAGAAGGGTTTTGGTATCAATTGAACCAAAAACGAATGTGAATGCACTCATTAGTATCGATTTGAAAGGATCACTTTGCAAGTCGACCAAGCATCCAATAATATGGCAGCTACCCTCTTATCCCACATCCATGTCCTTTTTCGAAGTTTCAAGGTCAAGTAAGGCTTTGAAGGTTCGACGGAATTCCAAGCTTATCCAAACCCTATTCTTGATTGTAGTTACAACGTACGTGGAATCCAATCAGCCACACCATGGCTGCAAGGGATTTGGAAAATTTTATAGAGACAGGAAGAGATCTTCATGTTAATATTCGACTATTACTAGGATGTCCAACCTCAAAACTAGGGATGGAACCTTATCTATGAGCAAGGGCATTTCATTGTAGTATTCAATGTAGTATAAGAATGTAATATTTAGAAATACCCTCAAACACCTCGATATCGGGGGAGTTAGAAAATGTGATTGGTGTTGATTTCACTCACAGAATATTGTAACTCTATGCATCATTATCATGACAATAAACCTTATGTAATGTGATTCTAATTAATCTGAAAGTTTTTTTTGATATATCATTTTGTGGTGACACTTCAATTCATGAGAGTATAGAATAGCTAAGCATTGTTGTGGGAGGGCCCCTCACAGAAGTTCCTCTCCTCCAAATTATTTTGTTTCCCTTTGTGACTGTATTGGTTTATATCTATTGTTGATTGTATATTGTATGATATAAAATGTTTATATGGTTAACAATATTATGCTTATTGTCATTACTATTGTGTGTGGATCATTTTTTATATTAGTTATACATGGAGATAGTTTTTATATGAGAACAATATTATTTCGGGATTGTTCTCATTTGTCATATCATATCATGTTCAATCAATGTTGTTTAAAGTATTGTTTTGAACAAAATTTTTGGTAATAAGTTCGATTGGAACTGATTATAGAAAACAACCTCACCCTTTTCTTCTAATGGCATCTCCTTTTTTAGAGGTACGAGGATTCATAATCAGACCAATTTCATAGATTTTCTTTTTAGTTAAATGTACCCTATGGTATTATGAAGGGGTATATTATTCACAAAATTCTTTTCTTTCACATGAGATAGTCTAAGATTTTGATTGTGTTTCACATATTAATTTGAACTAGTTGCTATATAATAAATGATATCACTATAAGAAATCTTTCCCTTTGACTTATGATTACTCAAATTATTTTATTCTCATATTCAATACAGATATAGGGTTTGAGACAAAGTACTCTGCCATTTTTTGTAGCATATGTTCTAGATCTAATATGGTCTTTTATTAGTCCATAAATGAATATTTCTCTCTTTTAGTTTGTTGTGGATCGTGATCCAAACTCAACCTCTCATTTGGAAACTGACAATATATATTTTTTGTAAATAGACTCTAACATATAATATTATATGCTTTGTGCTTGAATCCTTCTCACAAATGTCTTTTTTGTTGAGCATAAGCTCTATATATTTCATATGGTTTTTTGGTGTAATAGCTAGGTTGTAATTTATCTTTTAAATAGACTACTTTGTAATGAGTCTAATGAATATACATTGATTTGTTTGAATGTATTATTATTTATTGATTATCATATTAATATTTGGTTTCATTATATGTGTTCAATTAAAAATTTGGATTGAGAATAATTTTAAGACTTAGGCTAGAACTCTTTCTCAAGCATTAATTGATAGTCGTAGCATAAGTTTCATTTCAGTTCTTTGTTTTGATGTCTTGATGTCTTTCCTTTAACTTATAAAATTTTATTTCAATGGACAAAACACTGGAACTAGAATCATTATCTCCCTAAATCCAACCCGTTATTAAATGCATGAATGTTGTCCCAAAGAAGGGAAATATATCATTTCAAAGTTGCACCAGGGGTGTTAAGACAATGTTTGGATAAAAAAAATGTATTCCCAGTGTGTTTATTAGCATTTTTATTTAGTTATCGAAGTTGATTTCTCAATAGTTTTCGAGAGTAAATAGATAAGGGATTTGATCATGAACATGTTTTTCTAGCATTTCTATGTTCACGAATCCTAGTTCAATAAATTAATGTTGGAAATATAATACATGTATGTTTTCCAACTTTTTTGTGTCGTTGCAAGGGAGGTGCTAAAAAGGGATTTAAAAATTGGTAGCTTAGTTTTTTTTTTCTAACAGCAGTGACTTGGGGGAGGATAAATAGTAAGACACAAAGACACACTCATTTCAAAATATTTGAAAAGGGTCCTAACGTGTCATGTCCAATTTAGAGGGTTTCTCCAAAGCCTCATCATGCGTTTAGTAATTTTTTATGCAAGTGTGTCTTCCTTCTAGCTTAATTCATGGAAATGAAAAAACTAACTCATGATGACCATATAACTCGTGACAACAAGTCTTAGTAACATGATGGAATTCAAGTACATGAAAATATCATTTTATTTTAGTATGTTTCATTTATTTATCTAAGAAATTTTTATCTCAGGAACGTGAAAACCCCCTCACACACTAATCCATGTGCTAGATATGGTTTATCAACCATCGAGAAAAACTTATGTTGATCGAGCGTTTGAAAAATGTTACGCCAAGAAATTTCTTAAATTGTAGCAATAGTTAGTGTCTCTCCCTCTCAAGAGAAAAAAGTCTTGGTAGTAATAAATAACATATATCTCTCTTTAAAAGTGATCAAAAACCAAAAGTTTCATATGCCACAAGAAAATCTAGAATCCTTCTCTCGTCACCCTCATCAATATTCTAAGTAGACCAAAGAACTATGGGATGAATACGATAGAGAGCATATAATAGAACATGAGATATAGCAGTTCCTAACATGCCTCTTAGTAGATCCATCATGCACCCAAGAGACTAATCATTCGACAAAAAAAGATCTACATGGTATGGTATAGGAGGACATATAGAGTGGGCTAGATGAGAAAGAGAACCAAGAACATCATGATTATATTAATTTTTGGTACTATATGACCATCAGATCTAAGCACCATTCTCTTATTCAACAAGACTTCTCATTGTATCATCCTAGCTAGTTGTTCTCTCATGCTCGAGTATATATTGAAGCCTAGTTTTCAAGCTTGAGTATGCATATATTTGTAATATTATTACGCATGTGGCTTCCCTATAAGTAATCATGTACTTGAGCAAAGGGTTTTTGTTTTCAAGTAGATGAGGATGATGCAATACATAAATAAGTATAATAATCAAGATAAAAATATATCTAGTTCTTAAAACAAGATAACTGACACAGTTAGGCAAGTATCTTGTTTGAAATCTAGGACCCTTGGCAGGAAATATTCACAATAATATTTGTAATTTGATGTTGGTTCAATTAATGTATTATGTTGTTCAAATCAATATTTTTACTTTTATTAGGTGATGTGGGGTTCCTTAATGTCCATATTTAGATATACCTTACCCCATCGACTCCAACACATTATTTAAGGTCAAGGTTAGAGATTTTATTGTTCCTTGGGATTTTGATGCATTGATGGTAGATATAATTTTTTTCAGTCATGGGGATTCATTAATGCCTCTTGATTGGCGAATCTTGTAGGTTATTCAACATCAACATATTTATTCGTACCTATGACGATGCACTAAGGTACTTTAGAACTCATTTTCGTCAAAGATGATTTGCTTCGCACTGGTTAATCACATACCTTAATGGCGAGTAATCTAACTTTTTCTCTTCATGGTCAACACTGACACATTTATTGACATGATGATAATTTCACCTTTGGTTTGGGAAGGGAGACCAAAAAGGGCAAGGAGGTGCAGGATCAACTAATTACAATGTTAAATTCTTTGCTTGGCAATGTTAACCAAGCTCTTCTTTGCTTAGGGTGTGTATGTTAAGTGTGTAAATTTTAATTTTTAAACCTAAACTTTTTTAGAGAAAAAGAAAAAGTGTGTTGTATAACTGTAAATAAACCTGCAGATAACAGTATGTGAAACTGAAATAACTAAAAATAAACAGCTAACTATGCATTAATCTAAACCCAAGGAGGTGGAACTGTCAACAACTAGTATGTAGGTGGGAAAAAATATAGTCAAAACACACCAAAATAGCCAATAGATCTCAAATCGGGAGGGACAATGATCTAAAGGTCATATTTGTTGGAAATAGGTGCGGAAAAATAACAAAAAATCAGAGGAAAAATTGTTGTAAATGAGGTGGTGAAAGGCTACAACCTGGAGGGAAGCGAAGGGGACCCTAGAGGAAGACCCAAAAAAAACTAAAAGGGGGTGTTTTGGATGGATAAATAACCATTATGAAGTGGATATGAAGGTAAGGGATCCAATTTGAAAATTGGTTGAACACACTGAAATTTCAGATGACCTACAACAGCTAAAACTCTTCCACAATAAGTGGAGGGTATTGAAGCCCTAGGGGGCTAGGTTCCCACTTTAATGAATAAAACAGAATAAGTATAGGTCCAAAATAGGTAGAGACAGAGGTCATACAAACCTGAACAGAGGCCCAGAAAAACCTAGAAAAATTCCTGCAAAAAGTCCAGGTCACAGTTTCTGACCTATTTTCTACAGAGGTCAAAGGCTTTGGCATGTTTTCTGTGCCCTGGAGGTCCATGTCACATTTTTTGGCCCAAAAAGTGCAACCTACACTTATGGAACTCTTAGGAGTAGGTTTCAAAAAAAAGTTTCGTCTCAGTTGCGGCTGATGCCTGTCACCTACGCAATAGGTCCGAAAACACACTGAACTTAGAATTTTCAATGTTTTAGGGTTTTATAGGTTAAAAACAACATCAAGAAAAAAAAAAGAAGCTGAAGAGAAATCCTAGGCCTTGAAGCAGCTGGATATGCAGCAATCTGAAAAACTACAGAGGTCGTAATCGTAATCCCTAGTGGAGTTGCCACTTGTTAGTATGAATCTTAATTGCAAACGTACAAAAAAGGCTCACTTTAGTCATGCATAAAAAAAACCCTAACAACAAATATGGCTGCCAATATCCTTAGATTTATAATTAGTTGACCAAGATAAATGCTGCAAAATCTAGATCTATGCATTAAAAGACATTAAGCAGTAAATAAAATCAAGAGTTGCTCCATGCATCCAATAGACAAGACAAGATTGTTTTAAAGAATTTTTTGTATTTTTTGACACCTGGGAAGGTGTTACACTGAAAATTGTCACCTTGAAATTCTACTAACTGTATGAGCTGATTATCACTCTTACTTCTCCCTTTGCAAGTCTAAACATATTAGTTCCTCATGTCAAGCCTCGAAAATCAGAAAAAGTTCCTAAAAGTCTCCTAAACTTTGGTGTCACAATTTCTGGCTATCTTGCCTGCGATCCCACACCCAATGTTCAGCTTTCTTGCGTTTCTGAACGCACTTTATCTTTTTTATAGGTGCGGACCCCTGTAGCATTAAAAAGGCACAAGTAAATCCTAAAAAGCTCAATAAAAGTGAATTCTGGAAGCTTCTAGAATGGATTTTGCAGTGGCAGAACCGCTCCTGTGAGGTGCATGAATGGCTTACCTTATGGAGCTAACCCCTTGATGTGAGGAGCTTATCCCTTTGAATTAGGATTCTATCCCTTCATACTTGGAACAGAAAACCTCCTCTTTTCCACTATAAAAAGAGGCATTGGGTAGCCTCAAAGGGAGTTGAAGCTTAAGAATACTTTGAAGTTAAGTGCTGTTGAGATTTAGACTCAGTTAACTAAGACTTTTTGAGGAGAGATTACATACCTCTACTTGTCTTGGTTGGAGGAGTGCAGAACTTGTCAAAGTAAAGGAGACTCCTGCTTCAGACCCCGGAAAGTCCTATACCACATCAAGGCTCAGGTTGTAAAGATTTTCCACCTGTGAAATTAATACAAATATACTCGTTTTTGTCAATAAGCTTTCAATCAATGGTTTATTTCATAGATTCCTTGATCACTATGATAAGCATGGTTTATGATGATTTCTATACAGGTGCTATGTAATATTTTTCTTGTTTGTGACTGCAGGATTACGAGGAAAACTCCTTCAAGTGCGCGAGGGATAACGACGAATTCAAACAAGCGCGGGACAAACGGTAAGTCCTTAACACCTCTATAGAGCTTTTCATAGATCGTATATGCTTAGAGAAATATTATTCTATTTGGATGTTTGTTGCTAGATAATTTTAGTACTAGGGAGATTGGTCTTGTCTGCAAGACGAATTAATCCATACAACAAATTGGCGACTCCGCTGGGGAAGAACTTGTTTTTTTTGGTTCTCTTTTATTTTGATTTGAGGAAACGTTTTTATTGGTTTTTGATTGATTTACATCTGCCTGGGTAGCTTAGGTTTTCTCTGTTTTTGAAAATTTTAAAATCCTTTAAGTTTTTCTCTAGTTTTTCCTGGGACCGCACTTTGCCTTGTTTTCACAGTGCGGGCAGTTTCGCACTTTTACTGTGTAAACAGTGTGGGACCACACCTGTAATATCTTGGAGCCTGCGGACCCTGTCAAAGTTTTGAAAAACTTCAGATTTCTTTCTTTATTTTATCTTGATTTTGATCGTCAGTTTTGTTTTCTGCCCAGATTGATGATTTTTTTTGTCAAAAGCTTTCTGTTAATAAATCTTAGTAGTATTGGTGTTTTGATAATTTTCTAGAAGTTTTGCATTTTGGATTGCTTTTCACTTGGTCTTTGTAGCGATTTGAAGCATTTGAAACTTTGAAGTACCTCATATTACCTTGGTATTTTTGGTCTTTTGCTGAATCTGACTTGATTGTGAAATCATTCTTTATTGAGAAATAGAGTTACCTATTTCTTTGCAAATCTTCAAAAAGAAACTTTGTTATTGGTTTTTGAATTTCATTTTTATAAAAACATAATTGAGTGCTTTTGATCTATTAGTTATTTTGGACGAATAGATCCTTAGTTTTCTGAACAACTAAGTCGAAACATTCTTCAAAAAAAAAATGTTAAAGCTTTTATTCATTTAGATTATTAAAATTCGTAGTTTTGAGTGCTATTAAACTTTGTAGATCTCAAAATTAGTTTGTAGTTTTGAGTGCTTTTAAAATTTCTAGCTTTCTTTTGAAGGAAAATTGTTTTGTAGCTTCGAGTTTTTGGAAAGTGAAAGGATTTTTATTATGAGCTTTGATAATTTGTTTGAAAAGACAAAAAATAGTTTTTTTCAATTGTTCTTGATGTTTAAAGAAGGAATTGTTTATTAAAAGAATTGCATTCTCTAACTTTTCCTTAATTAGAATTTCATTGAAAGAAAACAATTTCATCATCATTTTTAGGTGCATTTTTAGTGTCTTTTGGAAATCGAGTCTTCACACCATCAGAGTTTCATTTCCGCACCCATTGACCTAAGAAACAGCTCTTAAAAGTAACGCTTAATTAAAATTCATCTAGCAATCTTTTTATTTTCTAGAGCTCTTATCACCAACATAGCTTAGGCTAGTATCTTGGAGTAGGGAGTAATTAACTCTCCAAGGTAGTAAAAACAAACAAGTAGACAAATCTTGCGGTAGGATATAAATCCAATTGTAATTTGTATAATCTGGGAAGCTTCTCTTAAAGAAGTCAATCACAAGGTCATGTCCGAACCTTTGAAACAATCAATTCTGTTTCATTGGGGAAGATAGAAGATTTTGCGCGTATTAAAAATGATAAACCTCAGATTAACCATTGTCGAGGAGCCTGGGGTCACTTGTCGGTAAACCTTGGATCAACCATTGTCGACGAGCCTTCAAGGGGATTGAGCTTGCTACTCTGCCCTTGCGCGTGAAATCGGATCGTAGACTGTTCCCCCAGTTATATTTGTTACTGTTGGTAACCATAGTGTCCATTATCTTAAGATTATTTCCTAAGGTGACGGTGAAGGAAAGATCTCACTGTACCTGGAGCAGTCATCGACTAGACTCACTTGGACTCTTTGGGGGGTTCTCTTCACACGAGATGGTTTTGTGAGGAAACTTGTGCCAGTCTGTTTCATTAAGCAGGTTGTCGGGGTAACTATTCCAACCGCCCTTTCTATGTTAAATTTCTACTAAGTTGGATTTCATCACCAACTAGTGTTTTTTGTATGAAAAGTTACTGTTTGTGTGTGGTTTGAACTCTTAGATTTTTAATCGTGTGATTCAGCTGTTTGTTTAGAGACTGTAGGTGTTTTCATTGAAATTTTCTTTGTTTGCTTGTGATTAGTTAATCTTTAATCATGGCAGAATTGTCGAGACAATCCCGGAGACTACAAGGGAAACCCCCTAAATATTCGCCAAGTCAGCTTGAAGGGCTTCGTGCTCTGGTATCATCCAGTAGTGGTAGGATTCGATCAATAGAAATTGGAAGTTCCTTTATAGTTTTCCATCCTGATCATCAAATACCTACAACATAATACATTCAAGAACCAATTTCAGTTTCTGAAGTTACTGGTAGTATTCCTGCTTGCAGTGAACTGGCTGAAGAACCTGAAATATCTGAACCTGAAACTAAACCTTATGTTTTAGAAACATCCTTAGGATTTATTTCACCAACTTCTAGTGATCTTGGTTCACCTAGGGTAAGAAATATTGTCACTGACAATCTTCCAGCTGGTCTTATTTCCATTGAAGAACTTACTAATCTAGACGAAGATATATCTCTTCCCGACTCCCCTCAATCTTTAAATCTTAGGGAGCATGAATCTATTTTCTACAGCCCTATTCGAACTAGTGCTTGGAATTTATCCTTAACAAAAATTTTAGAGAATCCAGGTCTTGCTTTTTCTCCACCTCGAGTTCCATTTCATCCTACACCCAGAGGTTACTATCCGCCATCCATTATGGCTGGAGAGCCATCCATGTTTTCCCAGACACCGGAATCATTTTTAAATGGTGTTCCTTCTGTTCCTTCGGGATATCAGGCTCTGTCTGGTACTTTCTCCAGAGTAGCTCCTCAACCGATCAAACAAATATTGTCATCTGGTAATAGTGGTGTTAAAACTGAAATGTTGAACACAATGCAAATCTATATGATGTCTGGTAATGTTCTGAATCCTCAACCTCAAGGTAGTCAGTTACCGCCTGGGGGGCCAACACAGGGAAATCCGTTACCGCCTGGGGGGCAACCTTCAGGTAGTCAGTTGCCGCCTGGGGGGCAAACTTCAGGTAGTCAGTTACCGCCTGGGGAGCAACCTTCAGGAAGTCAGTTACCGCCTGGAGGGCAACCTCAAGGTAACTTTTTCCCAGGACAAATTATGGAATCATATTATTCTGGGGGACAACCCCAAGGGTAGTACACACCTCAATGGTATCAACCTTTAGGACAGTATATGCCCCAAGGTCAACCCCAAACTCAATATGCTCCTCAGGGTCCTTATCAACCCCAGCTTCAGTACGTGCCTCAGGGTTATCAATCTCAAGGTCAGTACCCAATTCAAGGTTTCCAACAACCTTCTGGGCAGCCATCCATTCAAGGAGCCGGAAATGTACCACTTACTTATCAACCCTATGTTCAACCAGGTTATGGTCCTTACGTTCAGCCTTCTGCGGGGCAATACCCCGAAATGAATATGGTATGGGATATGTCCCAATATCAACAGCCTATGTAGCCTAATGTGCAGTTGCCTTATCAACCTGGACAACCTTTCATTTCTGGTCCAATTCAGCAACCTGTCTAGCCTACTATTCAAACTCCTGCACCTGGTCCTGTTCAGCAGGCTGGTCCTAGTTCGCCTAAGACTCCGCCTCAAACTGCTGCAACAGCTGCTACATCTATTCCACTTGTAACACCTGCTTCTGGAGTATCTGTAACCCCGAGTTTGTCTATCCCTGCATCCGTGCAAATCCCTCAAGTCTCTGTACCCCAGTCAGGATCTTCGGTTCAGACTCCGGTTCAGATGCCTACGGGACAAGCCGGTACAAGTACATTTGTCACAAGTCAACCTCAATTCATGTATCAACCGTACCAAGGACAGCCACAATTCGGTCCCTATACACAGAATCTAAACTATCAGTATCAACCATACCCTAGCTATACTTATCAACAGCCTCAACAACCCCAGTTTGGTACGATTAATCCTGGTTTTCCAGGAGGTTATACAATTCCTAATTCTAATTCGATTCCTAGTTATCCTGGGTATCCACCTCCTGGAACTGCTTTGGCTACTCAAGGTTTTCGTGACCCTAACCGTCAGTTACCATTTATCGCAACTTTGGATTTACCTGATTTGACGCGCCTTACAGATGATCCGATTTTCTATTATCAGTACTGGCTGCCAATTCCGCATAAGTTGCCCAGTGATATACCGAAATTTGAAGGAAAGTTAGGAGAGGATCCATTAAATCACGTCATGAATTATCACCTTTGGTGTGCGTCTAATTCAATCATTGATGATTCGATTCGCTTACGTCTTTTCCAAAGAACTCTTATTGGTCTTGCAGCCAAATGGTACATTGAGTTACCACGAGGCTCGTTTCATAACTTCAGTCAGTTACCAACTGACTTCTTGACTCATTTTCAGTTGCCAGTCAGATACGACAATGGCACAAAATTATTAACTTCGCTGAAACAATCCACGTCTACGTATATTTCTGATCATATTCATGAATGGCGACGTAGGAGACATTTGGTGAAAGTTTATATTCTGGATCAAATTTTGGCAGAATGGTTTGTTCAATCATTGTTACCCAAGATTACTGAAGATGTAGCTAAGGCTGGTGTTGTTACTGAAGAGCAAGTAATTGCTCAAGCTCAGTACCTTGACCTCGTTTACACGCAGTCGGGTACTTTACATGAAAAAATCCCAGACCTTCCCAAACAAGGTCAAATAGCTGCTTCTCCTTCAGGGTCTCATGCTGCTGACGGTATGATTGGTACGGTCAATACTAAAAGTAAGAAGAAATATTCAAAGAATTCTTCTCCAATTATAACTTTACCTGATTCCCCGAAAGGAGAATCTTCCCCCAAAGTTTCTGCCGATATTCATGTTGTGGAGACAGCTACAGCTAAATCTAAAAATGGTAATAAAAAGAAAGGGAAGAAAAACAAAAAGAATTCGAAAGAAAAAATTGATAAAAATGAATCCCATGAAAAAAAATGTAAACCACGTTATCCTTGTTACATTTGTGACGAAGATCATTTTACTAAGGAATTCCCACATTGGGCCGAGGTTGCGAAATTCGTCAAAGGTTCACAACCTACTGTCTTGAAAGATCCCTTTTCGACTCAAGATAGTAAAATGGTTGGTTCTACCTCGAATACTTCAGAAGAGCCCATTTTGATGATGTCTCATGTAAGGATTGTGACACAATCGCAAGATTATGGTACTAAGAATCCTGTTGATGGTAAAGAAGCAGAATCTTCTAATGCGAATACATAAACTACACCTCCTCCTGTTTCTGCTTCGCTACAGATCGAGAAACCAAATCCAGATTTAATAATCAAACCGCCTGCTAAAGGTGTTCTTCGTAAATCAGCTTTCAATCCACATGCGAGAGCTGCTCAGAATTAGAACATTGTTGAAGACTTAGCTATTTCTCCTTCAGTGATGTCGGCTTTGGAAGTGCTGCAATCATGCCCAGCACAGTGTAAATTGCTTTTGTCTGCGATAGGAGTTGTTGATATTCAGGATTCTAATCTTATAATCTTCAATCTAGAAAATAGTATGCCTCGCCTACCTCACCAAATGGCTTTCCAGATACTAGTGTTCGTAAAAAATAGACCGATCTATCAGACTATGATTGATGAGGGAGCTTCAACGTGTATTATGTCGATTCAGTGTTGGAAATCACTTGGTTCTCCTACACTGAACCAATCTCCGACGATTCTTAAGGCTTTTGATGGTCGAGGTTTCCACCCTTTTGGTATTTTGCAGGATTTACCCATAGGGGTTGAAGGTAACATTGTAAATCTAGACGTGGAAGTGGTTGATGCCCCTCTTGATTACAACCTTCTTCTGGGTCATAGTTGTTCTTACGCTATGACTGTTTTTGTATCTTCTGTCTTTCGACTCATAAAATTTCCATATCAAGGAAGGATCGTTACAATAGATCATTTAACTTATTTTTCTTTCGACCCAACCTCTACAGAAACAATCCAGCATGTTGGTAAATCAACTATCCCGTACAAGGATGTTGGAATAGGTTTGATTAAAGATTCTGGTTTGCTAGGAACTTTTTCCATTCCTCCTCCTAACGTATCGCCTTCTGTTGCAACTATTCATATGATTTCGTCAGAATCTCTTATGTTTGATGATCCTTGGATCGTACCTTCCGAATTCGAGTTAGATTCAATTGATGGCATGATGCCTTTGAGTCCATTTGAACTTGCATATCAAGTTGTACAGTCATTTTTTGACCCCTCGTCAACCGAAATTGTTCCAGTGAATGGGATCTATGAGGAATCACTTTCTATATCTAGTTTAGCTACAACGGCATTTCCTGAACTTGTTCACACTGATGAGCAGATTCATGAATTATTGTCTGTTGACGATTTACCATGGGAAGATCTTCATCACCGATATTCATTTTTACCTGAACTAGATCATTTTGAAAATGATTTCGCTTCAATATTTACTACTGAATATGTCAAGGAACCACAGAATCCATTGAAAAATCCTGATTCTGAGTTAAATTTGGAAAATATTTCTCGAACAATTCCCATTGACATTTCAGTAAAACCTAAAATAATTGAAAACATTCATATAGGTGCTTCCTATACTGAAGAATAAATTCAAACTTATAAAGCTCTATTTCAAGAATTTCGTGATGTGTTTGCCTGGTCCTATGAAGAAATGCCAGGAATTGATCCATCAATTGTCCTACATGAAATCAAGACTTACCCGGATGCCAAGCCTGTTAGTCAACGTCTACGTCAAATGCATCCTAGAAAAGATGCTACTATCAAAGCAGAGGTTGAAAAATTACTTCGTGTAGGTTTTATTTATCCAATTCGCTTAATGGATTGGGTATCACATATTGTTCCTGTGACTAAAAAACAAGGAATGATACGAGTATGTATCGATTATAGGGATATTAATCGAGATTGTCCTAAAGACAATTATCCAACTCCTTATATCGATCAAATAATCGATGATTGTGCCAGCAGTGAAATTTTTTCCTTTATGGACAGCTTTTCAGGGTATAATCAAATAAACATACTCCCTGCTGATCAGCCAAAAACAACTTTTATTTGTCCGTGGGGGACATTTTCTTATTGCAAACTACCCTTTCGATTGAAGAACGCTGGAGCAACTTTTCAACGGGAAATATCTTATGCGTTTCATGATATTAAGCACATTGTGCAACCGTATCGCGATGATTTACCTGCTCATTCCTCACGCAGGGCTGACCATATTACACATTTATGTGCTATCTTTATGAGATGTCGGCATTATCGAATTCGGTTAAATCCACACAAATGTGTTTTTTGTGTTGAATCGGGTCATTTACTAGGATTTGTTGTCTTGAAAGCATGTATTCGCGTCGATCCATCAAAGGTCGAAGCTATTGTCAAGTTACCTCCTCCTTCGATTTTACGCCAACTCCAAAGTTTGCAGGGGAAAGCAAACTTTTTACGTCGATTTATTCCTAACTATGCCGAGCTTACAAAGGTTTTACCCGGTTGTTAAAACATAACATTCCATTCTTTTGGGATGAGATCGCTAATCGATCTTTTGATGCAATTAAACACACGTTGACCCATGCACCGTTATTACATCCTCCCAACTACAACCAGGATTACATTTTATATCTCGCCGCTTCTCATTCCACTATTGGGATGGTGTTAGTTCAGGAAGATGAATCTCATACTGAACATGCGATTTACTATTTTAGTCGAAATCTGCATCCGACTGAGATTAAGTACACACATGTGGAGAAATTGGCTTTGGCAGCTGTTCAAGCTGTCCAAAGATTTAGACATTACATATTGTTACGCAAAACTATGGTAATTTCTAATTGCAACCCCATCATGTACATTTTGACCAAAGAGTTTCTAGGGGGCAAATATTCCAAATGGATAGTCATCCTACAGGAATTCGACTTGGAATTTGAAAAATCCAAGGCAAAGAAATCCTTAGTATTTGCATAACTAATGTGTGATTTCCCCTCTACTGATACTGAAACTATGGCAAAGAAGCCCATTGCGGACGAATCTCTGTTTCTTATCAGTACTCTTGATCCATGGTATGGAGATATTATTGTTTATCTCCAAACCCAATCTTTTCGGCTTGAAGTCTCACGATCTCAGCGAAGGAAGATACGTTTCCAATCCCAACAGTATAATATTATTGGTGACACACTTTATCGTCATGGAGCAAATTCTGTTTTTCGACACTTATTCATGAAGGAGCTGAAAAGTTTTTAAATGACTGCCATTCTGGAGCATGTGGCGGTCATATGTTTGGGTATGCCACAGCCCAAAAGATATTGTGCACTGGTTATTTCTGGCCGTCCTTATTCAAAGATTGTATTTACCCAGTCCAGAAATGCCACAATTGTCAACTTTTTGATCGTAAGATGCGCGCGGCACCCGCTCCTCTTCATCCCATAATTGCTGTTGGTCCTTTCACAAAATGGGGTATCGATTTTATTACATGTAACCCTCACTCGGCTGGGGGGCATGCATACATTATCTTAGCGGTAGATTATTTTACTAAGTGGGCCGAGGCGATGCCTACATTTTTGGCTGATGGCAAGACTGCTGCAAATTTCATATTTAATCACATAATTGCTAGGTTCAGTGTTCCTCAAGCCATTATTACTGATCATGGAAGCCATTTTCGGAATGTCATGATGACTGAACTGACAGAACAGCTTGGCCTGCGCCACGATAGTTCCACTCCATATTATCCGCAATCCAATGGTCTGGTCGAAGCCATAAATAAAGTTTTATTCACCATGATCAGACGAATTATTGGTATTCACAAGACAAATTGGAATTCCATGTTATTTTCAGCACTTTGGGCATATCGAACCTCAGTCAAAACATCAACTGGTTTCACTACCTTTCAACTCGTTTACGGTTTGGAAGTTGTGTTGCCGATTGAATGCAAAATTCCATCTTTGAAATTAGCCATAGAGTTACTCCCAGCTACGTCTAAAGAGGAGAAACGTTTTTTGTACTTAGCTCAATTGGATGAAAATCGGAGAAACACTGCAATAGCAAACGAGGCTCATGTCAAAAGAGTAAAAGCTCAGTATGATAGAAGTGTTACTCCTCGAAATTTTTCAGAAGGAGACCTAGTTTTAGTTTATGATCAAGCCAACGATAAGCTAGGAGCTGGAAAATTCGTGCCCATGTGGCATGGTCCTTTCATTGTTAAGCGAAAGCTAGAAAAAGGGGCCTATGAGCTGATAGATTTTGATGGTATCGCTTTGGATAAGCCCAGAAATGGGTTATATCTGAAGTGATATTATGCTTAAACTTGGTATGGAGATCTTTTGTTTTTTAGGATTAGATTTCTTAACTGTTGGTGTGTCTTAGATTAGAAAGGTGTGCCTAGTTTAGAAGTGTGTTTTTATCACTATTCCTGCTTATCTGAGTTTTACTCTCGATATTGCAGATGTCGACGTCTCTTCAAACCTACATTGGTTTTGCTGATGGTGCTTTTCGTACTACACAGAACATTTCTTCCACAGCTTGGGTTATCTATTCACCCTCTGATTAGTTAGTTTCCATGCATGAGGTAAGCCTTGGTCAAACAACGAATAACATTGCCGAGTATAGTGCAATGATTGAGTTATTATCTGAGTCCATATCATTTGGGATTCGGAGTTTGATTGTGAGGTTGGTTTTTGAACTTGTTGTATTACAGCTTAACAGGGTGTATGCCATTAGAAATCCAGTGTTGTTGCAGTTATTTTTAAGAGTTCATCTCTTGGAACGTGAATTTGACTACATTGAATATCAACATATTCCAAGACATTTAAATACATTAGCAGACGCAGTTGCTTCTAGTATGATAAATCGACATTTGCAGTGATCAAAAAAGTAAAACAAATAACATTCATAACATGTAGACATATAGCCGTTAAATAGTGTTATATCATAGGATAGAAGTATTTTCAAAAAATATACATCGTCTTCGATCATAGGTTGGAAACACCTTATGGTCGGCAAATGATAACACAAAAAGTCAAAAATATGAGTCTACAACATGATCATCCCATCACTGATGGTGATCACGATAAGAAACCAATGCTTGAGCCACCCAGCACAGGAACCTCCTAAAAGGTCCTGGAACACCAATCATGTATCTCTGCAATCTGAGTGGAATGTCATCTATGTCTGTCTCCGGAATATCTAGAGTCAAACGCTCTAGATGATGCTCTAAATCTGTCAAGATTTCTACTGATTGGCCTACTGGAGTTGGTGCGGCTGCAACTGGTTGTCTTCTTTCATAAGGTTGGAGATGGGCTAGTCGCTGTGGGCCCACATTTGTATTTAAAAACTTTTAGTTATTATTTGACAAGACGATCAAAAATATATTTTTTTTTAACTTAGTAACTATTGAAGAAAGATTTTTTACCTGAGTCATCCCACTATCCCCCTACTGGGAGAGTCATCTCTCGGTCGCCACGAAAATCTATCCCGGCATATGGAAAGTCCTCTATGACAAAAATTTGGTGATCCAGCCAACAAACATATGAAGAAGGAAATAGAACAATCTTAGCGCCCTCAATACCGTGACGGGCCATCAGTGTGGACCAACAAACCATCCTTGGTTCTCTAAGTCAACCGGCATCAATAGGGATACTCTGTGGAGCTAGCATCAGAATCTTCTCTAGAGCAAAGAAAACAAAAATGGATCCATATCCAAAGTTATTAAGTTTCCCATTTTTTTCTCTAGTTAGTTGGCCTTTTATATTAGCCAACACAGCGTCACACCAGTTGAAAATAGTGTCGCAAAAACAGTCCACAGCAATGCACATCTGAAAACCGGTAGCTACATGCAATGCTGCACTCCCGCATAGCCTGGTAATAGTAAATGAAATAACTTTCAGCTCGAGACGGATGATATTTTTTATATCAATCCATTTGTCCCTAGGGTCTACTTCATCATTACAGAATTCTTGTCGAAGACTAGCGACAGTCTGGCCACCTGGCCTAGTCCCAAACAAGGAAAGTTGTTTGCCCCTCTTGGACAAACCAGTTAGAAAATAAATTTCCTCCAGTGCGATTTCGAGCCGGTGGCTGCCAATAATGAAACAATGGTCCTGCACGTTCCACCTGTTTACCAGCCATGTCAGGAGCTCTACCTGTGCTCTCATGCCTTGAATGGCCCGGAATTTATATATACCGCACGCTCTTAATGCTTGCATTGTGGGCAAATGGAGCATTGCTACGTCATCCACGTCCTCATGTTCACGTTCTCTCCAAATCAACATCTTGTTAATCCTACAATACATAAAAAGATAGATTAGAACAATCTAATGTGAAAAATGTTGGGCGGCAAAAGAGAAATTTGAGTTTTAAATTTAAACACGTGGGGACCGCACTTAACCTTTATAAACAGTACGTAGGAATGCACACGTTCTATAAGGAAAGTGCGGACCCACGACTTTTTTCCTTGTAGGAAAAATTCGGGGTTCGCAGGTACCATGTGTGTCACCTGCGGACCCCCGTGAGCAATTTTCGAACCATATTTTTCCCTTAAAAATAAAATTTAAAGCCTAAAAATGAATTGTAAATGGATGAAATGCAAGATTAAGAGGTCGTGGATTACCTGGGACTGACGGTTCTCGATTTCAATGGATGGATTTTCCAAAATCTTCACAGAACTTTTTTACCCAAAAGCTTCTACTTTTCACTCTGAACTTGAACGGTAAAAATGAAGTTGAAAAAGTCCTTTTTATAAGTTTTTTCGAATAGATGAATTTTTAATTTATTTATTTTTTACTTTAAAAAGGGTATTTTTGAATCATTTTTACTCATCTTAAACAGGTATGTGTAATGTTTCAAGTTTTTGTGCAAAAATTGGATTTTTCAGGAGAATTGATCATTTTTCAACAAAGAGCATACTTTTATCACTTTTTCGGACTCTTTCAAAAATTCACGAAAAACCGAAACATTGGAGTCCTCTTTTAAGACCTTTTCAGACTCTCTAAACATGAAAATATTGCCGAGTACTTGATTGTTCGAACTCGTTAAAGTAAATGAATAATCGTCCCTTCAGTATAAGTTTACCCCTTTTACGGACTGAAATGGACTATTTACGAAAAAGGTATACGTTGACTAATTACGGTCAACAGAGTTCTCTCCCGCATTATTTTATCCTTTTTCGGGCCCGAGAGACTAAATTTACGAAAAAGTACACCCATGGAGTTTTCTTAAGTTTTTTCTTCTGACTCCCTAAAATTGAAAAACACCGAGTTTCTCCTATACTGGACTCGTTAAAATTTAACAGTAAAGGACCTGTTCAATTTCAAAACAGGAACGAACCACTCCTTCTTAGGGTTCGAATCTTAAACTAAGTTGGAATCATCCGAAGGATGAGCTTATAAACAAGCAAATGTTATCCTCCTCAAGCTTGTCAAAAATAAAGAGGTACTTGCCAGAAATGGTGGGGGAAAAGAGAGGAAAATGGGCATGTTTGTTGTATTTTGATTCTTCAAAGATTCAGTCAACCACTCTTGAACACGACACTTTCATTCACCTGGGTTGGGAAATCCTTTGCCTAATAGTTAATCAAACCTCATTGAAAGTTTTCATCCGGTTTCTGGGTATTAGCTTTGGGTCAATTGTTGCCAAGCCATCTGCAGTGTCATTATGTGTTCAAGAGGATAGTTCAAA